>PVJI01003580.1:0-121620 GCA_004026765.1 Micronycteris hirsuta
TGTTACTTTGACAGTCCCTTCATCGTTGTCACAGACTCTGCCAACTCCCATTTAATCAACCATCAAAAATATTGAGATCCTTTGACTCCAGCGCAGCGCTGTGAGCGCTTAAGAGATCCCTGCGTGGGCTCCCGAGTGAAGGATGTTATACCTGGTCCCTTCCTCCTGGCAGGCATCTTGCCGGTGTTTTGGAGATTTTCCCAGGAAACACGCCCTATTAAAGACATTATTTTGAAAGTCACTCAAAGCATTAAAATCTCAGGTCATCAATTCATAGCATGAAAATTTTGGAGTGGTTGGGGCTTCAGGCAAGCAATATTGACTTAAATGTGTGGAGCACTTTAAGACAGCATTTGATTGTACATTTTAAAATAGAGGGCACAAATTGAAATTCCTCCTGGGTGCTTTAAATCATGCATTATATGCGCAGTATTTTCAATTAGCTGCAGAAAAAAAATTTGTTCCATGTGGCTCTATTTTTACAGCTGGGAATTGCCCTGAGAACACAATTGACTATTTCATACGTGTGAGATTTATTTAAATGACTCACGGGGCATTTGTAATTTAACCAGCAATTGAAAATATTGTTGCCGTGTGGCAGGTGAAATGAGGAAGTCATTTTGCTTTCCAGAGGTCCGTATTGCTCCAAGCTCGGGAGCCTTACATTAGTCCAAGGGGCGGACAGGGACAGAGGTTTAGGGCAGTACTGAGATCCAGTCTTCCACATGTCGTTCCTGGGTTGTGCCACACCACGGACAGAAGAGAATGGCTGAGGATTGATTCTGTGGGATGGTGCTCACAGAAGGGACCCAGAGCACTAAGGAGTTCTCTGTCTCTCTCTCTCCTGTTTTCATGTCCCAGACATGAAAGACCAGATCAGCTATGAGGAGCCCCATCCTTTCCGCAGCTCTTCTCTGACTTCCCATTTGCGCCCCGCCCCCACCCCGGTTCTTTGCCACATGTTTGACATCAGACACCATCGAGAGTACTGAGGCAGGAAGCTAAGTTGAGTCTCAGGAGGGTCTAGCCACGCCCTCCATGATGGTTCATGGAAGGGTTTGCAGTGCATGTTCTCACTGAAATGATGTAAACGGTGGTTAGGTGATACGGTGTTATTGCTCGTGTGATTCAGGCAAAGTGTGGGTTAATTAGACATTCTGTGGGCAGCATTAAAGTCTTAACCACCAGTTTTTAATTTTTCTCTGGATCAGTGGTTCTCAGCCAGGGGTGATCTTCTCCCCTCCAGGCACATTTGTCAGTGTCTCCAGACCCTTAATTTGGTTGTCACAATTGGGGGCCACGGGTAATGCTGAACGACCTGCGATACACACAGGACAGCCCCCGCCGCACAGGATCACCCCGCCCACAGTGTCAGTAGAGCCCATGTTGTGAAAGCTTGCTCTAGGATTTCTTTTTCTTTTTTTTTTTTTTTAAGGCACAATTTCTTTAGGTTTTTTTTTTTTTTAAAGATTTTATTTATTTATTTTCAGAGAGAGGAGAAGGGAGGGAGAAAGATCAATGTATGGTTGCCTCTCACATGGCCCTCACTGGGGACCTGGCCTGCAACCCAGGCATGTGCCCTGACTGGGAATTGAACCAGGACCCTCTGGTTCCAAGCCCGTGCTCAATCCACTGAGCTACACCAGCCGGGCGCTCTAGGATTTCTTTAAAAAAATGACTTCCCCAAATAATGTAGATCACAACCTGCTTTTAAGATGGTGGCTTCTGTCATCAGTGTTAATAATGACATGAATTACGTTGACTGTAGAGCCTGCCTTCTTCGTCAGTGCCTTGGTTCTGTAGAGAGCAGCTCGGTGTCCTGTGTGCCATGTGAGGTGCTGGGGAAGAGTGGCCAATAGGACGGACCAGGTCCTCGTCCCACCCACAGGCACGGAGAGAAGGGGAGATGACGAAGGTTGCCAGAAGGAGTGTGCGGATGGTGGCCTGAGGCTGGAAAGGTTCTGCCACCTCCCAGGAGGAGAATTGATCTCTAGCAGGAAGGCAAATCTAGACGGGGGGGGGGGGCACTCACAGGCTGTGGCAGCGGGTTTGCGTTTTATTATAAGAGCTTAGGGAAGCCTTTGAAGTTTTTGATGCAGGTCTTGGTGCTGAGGATTATGGTCAGCGTTCTCTATCAGCAAGTTCACTGGGCAGAGCAGACAGTGAGTTGGGTACAGGAGACTAATGTCCCTGTTGGTGGCTGGGCTGAGGGCAGAGGAGGTGGAGAGAGTAGACCATTCAGGAACTATCTCAGAGGAAGAACGATCGAGCTTGTCGATGGCTCTAGTGGGATCGGGGAAAGGAAGAAGGATAACACCTGGACTTCTTACTTCAAATCTTGAATGGATGGGATGCTCCAGTTGCTGAGATGTAGAACCTGGGGATCAGCAAGCCTAGAGATGGGGAGGGCTTTTTCCTCGTATCCTAAAATATCTACGAAAATAGATAAGGGGACTTCATATCTTTCTACCTTTTTTTTTTAAACACAAGGTTTTAGAGTCTGCTATGCTTGCTAAAATCTAAGCTGTTTCTCCTCAATGACCTACCCCTTCCTTTCAATTACCATCACAATAGGCTTTCCAGTGCAACTCTGAGCTCTCTCTTCGTGGCCTCCTTGGGCAATCACCAAGCATGTTCTGTCATTCATCAGACACTTTCTGTGTTATATATTTAACATAGATATTTCTGTGTTAGCTATTTCCTCCACCCAAGCAAATAAAACAGTGATGAGACTCAGCTTACAATCCAGCCTTCTCCCAGTGAGTCTCTTGGCCGCTGAGACAGGGCTGGTCTGGCTTTGCTACACTAAAGTGTTTTAAAGATTGTATTAGTCTCATCGTGCCTTATTTCAGTTTATGCTGGTAGGAAACACTTTTTCTTATTCATGAACCTGGCAGCCTTGGAGAGAACACAAGAAAATCAGCAGAGCCCGACGCCCATTTGCTAAGTCACCCAGTGACCATCGGTCGTTTCCTGACCCCATCACCAGGGCCGTTCACAGAGGCTGCATGGGGCCCGGCTGCTTGTCCCCTAGAGGACAAGGCCACTCCTGTCACCTCCCCTGAGGACTTGTGACCAGAGGTGGAACTTTCATAAAGTCACATACTAGACAGAACCTTGAATCCCTCCTATAGCAAAGAAATGGAGAAAATGGCCCACAGTTGAAAAAAAAGACTACGAGTAAGTAGAAAAGGCAGCTTTCAAAACTGCTTTCAGTTTTCAGAAATTGGAACTGGGGAAGATTTGGCAGCTGAGGGAGCTGTTATGATGGCTTGGCAAGTAGACCCTGACGCTGGGAGGCTGAGGAGACAGACCCAAGGCCATCTCAGTCCATGACGATGGGAGTAAGTGGCAGAGCCAGGAGCCAGCTGCGATTGGGCCCTCAGGGTGTTCAGTAACTGATGGAAGAAGCTGAGATGTGTTCTCCTTTTTCATGCCTCACAGAAGCCCGTAAGGCAGGGACTACTATTATACCCATTGTACAGATGAAGAAACTGAGGCACAGTGAAGTTACGTACTTGTCAAAAGTCCCACGGGTAATTGGCGGTGGAAGTGGGGGTGAACTTGGGTGGTTTGTCTCAGGAGCCTACAGAGGCTGAGAAGTCTCAGAATTGAGGCTGTCACAAACTATGGAGAGGCACAGTTAGGCAAAAACCTTATTGGTTTGGTTTGTTTAGAATATTGACATTTTTAGGGTTCTTGCAGGATTGGGAAGGGAATTTGAATAAATAATAAAACGAGCTGTCTTAAGGTCCATATTTTTGCTGACTAGAACTTTAATGTAAAGCTCTTTTGTTTTTATTTTTTATGTTGACACAGTTGTAGATTCCTGTGCAGTTGTAAAAAATAATGCAGAGACGCCCCATGTGCCTTCCCCCAGCCCCCCCGCGGGTGGCATCCTGCATAACGACCGTGCACAGCAGGTACCACCGGTAGGAAATCAGCATGGCTGCCGTCCAGACACCTTATTTCAGCGGGTTTACATGCACTCGTGTGCGTGTCTGCGTGTGCTTACTTCCGTGCAGGTGTGTCACCTGTGGATCGTGGGGCCATCACCACAGTCGAGATGCAGAGCAGTTGGGCCCCAAGGACCCCTCATGTCACCCTGTGACAGTCACGCTCACTCACATCCCTCCGCTCTTCCCTAACTCCTGGTGTCGGCTGATAGGTTCTCCACCTATAATTTTGTCATTTTAAGATTGTTTTATATGTGGACTTATGCAGTATGTGACCTTTTGGAATTGACTTTTTTCACTCAGCATAAATTCCCTTGAGATGCACCCCAGGGCTGCGTGTATCAGTAGTTTGAGGGTAAGTGTTCACGATGAGAATGTGCCGTGGGTTGTGGAACCGTTCACCCACTGGAGGGCATCTGAGTAGTTTCCAGTTGGGGCCTATGATGAATAAGCTGCTATGAACGGTGGTGTATAGATTTTTGTGTGAATTTGAGTTTTCATGTCTCTGAGAGAAATAAATGGCCAAGATTGCTAGATCATTGGATTTGTAAGAAACTTCCCAACTGCTTTTCAGAGTGGCTATACCATTTTACAATCCCACCAGCAATGTGTGAGTTGTCCAATTTCTTTGCAGCTTTGCCAGCATTTGGTGTTATCATTAGTGTTTTGTTTTAGCCATTCTGATGGGTGCGTAGCAACAGCCCACCTTGGTTTCCGTTTGCACTTCCCTGATGGTAACTGCTGTTCACCGTCTTTTCACGGGCTCGTGGGCCCTCTGTGTATCCTCTTTGGCGAAATGCTGGTCCATGTCCCTTGGCCCTTTTCTGATTGGATTGTTTTTTTCCTTCACTGTTGCAGTCTGAGAGTTCTTTGCATTTTCTAGATGCTAGTCCTTGTCAGATACGTGGTTTGCAAATATTTTCCCCTAGTCTATAGCTTGTCTTTTCACCTCTTTGCAGAGTCTTTTGTAGAGCAAACTTTTTAAATTTCAAAGAGGTCTGGCCTATCAGTTTTTCCATTTTGGGGTCATACTTTTAGTGTCAAGACTAAGAAAGAATAGGGTTTCGATTCCTACCTCTTCTAATGTGGGCGGTGCCTGGCGGTGGAGAAAGAAGGCCGTGGGGAGGACGGACGTCGGAGTCAGCAGTCTGGTGTGTGCCACGTTGAGCTCTTTGTCAGGGGGCGACCCCGGGCAGGCCTGTCTCACAAGGGCGATAAGGTGGTGATGGTGTACAGATAAACGTGTTTCCAGAACGTCAGTTTCCAGAACCATCCATGGTACCTCCCAACACCAGGCCTTTTGGCGCTCGAGGTCCTCTGTCTGGGACCTTTTACCCTGTCCTCGTCCCCTTCCCCCTTTGTCCGGTCATATGCAGGTCACCCTCCAGTGTCCACCCACGTGGCCCTTCCTCTGAGAGCCTCCTCAGCCCCAGTGCCATGGTGGAGCAGACATTCCTCGTTGGGCAGCATTCTCCTGAGCCGTGCAGGATGTTGCGCCACATCCCCCGTCTCTGCCACCGGAGAGTAGCGCCCTCCCCACCATGTTTAGTGTGACAACTCAGAATGTCGCCAGATGTTGCCAGATGTTCCCCGAGGGACAAACCTGCCGGGCTGAGAACCGAAGCTTTAGACCATCGGCTCCAGGAGATTAGGGGCCGGGCCCATTTTCGTGCATGTTCTCAGCTCAGCACCATGCCCAACACGTGGGTGCTCCCCTAATATTTGTGAAAAAGGTAAGTGGACAAACTGTACCTACCACCTAATAGTTTTTGACACGGCAACCCCGGAAATAGCACCCTGACTTCAAGTGAACTAAGTGGGTTTAGCTGTGAACTTAGCCCTAGGAATGTACAGCAGAATAGGGGTGCCCTCCTCTCCCCCCACCGGCTGACTGAGGTAAGGATGCGTGAGTCTTGAGTTCCTGCCTGATTAACGCCCACATCCTCCCTCGGCGCTGCCAAAGCCCGGGCCCGCACCGCCTGGTGAAGAAACCTCCATCAGTCACGGGGCTCCCACTGACGCTGAGCTCTCCTGAGAAAAAGAGGGCATCGCAGCGGGCAGAAGGGGATCTCCCGCAGGAGGTATTTTTGGGGTAATTTGGCGCAGCGTGATATTGGAGGCCCCGTTTAGCATTCACCTGCTGGGTGTCTTTTCCTCTGTAGCTGGGCCCTGGCCCCTTTTCACGAGGGAAGGGAGGGAAGTGGGCATTTGGGCTCAGTTTTGCTTAACTAATTAGTTCAGAAAGTTCCCAGGGAGTACGTACAGTGGCTGTAAGAATAATTTAGGGTATATATGTGCATTTGATGTTTGTCTCTCTGTACCTGGCAGTGCTGGTGCCTGAACCTGAATGATAAAGCTGGCTTTGGTTCAGAAAAAAGACTATAGGGGTGGGGGGTGGGGAGACCAGGCGGCGGTGGGGGGCACAGGCCCACAGGAGGACATGACTGGTCGCTGCTGCTGCCACTTTGCAGGAAGGATGTCAGGGGTGCACAGAGGATCCCCAGCATCAGGAGGCTGGGACTTGGCTTCCTCCTGCGAGGAGAAGCTGCCTGGTGGGTGGGCCTGGTATGAGCAAACACCTGCGCTGATGCCCCACACAGGAAGCTTGGGTAACTCAGGGTCCCCCACCTGTTTTCAACAGGCTGTCCCTGAGCCTGGTTTGATAAGGGGGCTGACAGAGCAGAGCTCTCATTACTGCCCTGGCCAATGTGGCTTAGCTGGTTGGAACATCGTCCCATGGACTGAAAGGCTGCCGGTTCGATTCTTGGGCACATACGCAGGTTGCAGGTTCAATTCCCAGTGGGGTGTGTACAGATTGATGTTTCTCTCTCCCCACCCCTCCCCCTTTCTCTAAAAATAAAAATTAAAAAAATTTTTTTAAATATTTCATTGCTGGTAATGCACATCACTCCTTTGGGAAGCCACAAAAGGGAATCTCTGCTGGGTTCCTTCCTCTCCCATGTAGAGGAGCCTGGGATTGAAAGTCCCAGGGAGAGCCACCGTCACAATGCGTGTTAATGCAGTGGTCGCTTTGACAAGAAGCAGTCTTGTGCCTTCACACTGAAGGCTGGATTCTAAGTTAAGGAAAGTCAGTGGTGTCTTCGTGTGGCAGCTTGGAGCAGAGTGGGGATGTGTGCCCTCCTGGGCACTAACGCTTCGGGCCAGGTAGCGCCTGGTGGCGGGGAGCTGTCTTGTGCGTCGCAGGGTGTTTAGCAGCAACCCTGACCTCAATCCCCTGGATGCCAGTAGCACCCCTTCCCAGGCAGGACAACCAGAATGTCTCCAGACGTGGCCAGATGTCCCCTGGGGGCCCGTGGAGCCCCCCTCCGAGGTGAAAACCACTGCACTAGAGTAACAAACATTCCCTTCAATTCTTGGGCCTTGTAAAGCTGTGGTCACTTGTTTACTCCGAGCATTTGATGGTTTAAGCACAGGACCAAGAGGCAAAAGAAGGCAGTGTTTCTTCACTTTTTCCTTGGTTGACCCTTTAAACTTCATCACAAGAGGCAGCACGTTGGACGTATTGGCTAAGAAGGTCCGTTTCGGACATGTCTTCACCTGGTGCAAGCGGTATGGTTTGGGCAGGCTATTTAATTGTTCCGGACTTCCGTTTTCACCATCTGTAAAATGTAACTACTCATGCCTGCTTCTTATGTGGAGGGTTCAGCAGCGTGTTGAATATAAAAGCTCCAGGTACGGGGACTGGCCTGTGGTAGACAGTCAGTAAACCATGGCCGTTACTTTTGAGTATTAAGACTGTATTCCACAAGTTTTAAGCAAGTTGGAATTTTTAAAGTTAGCAATAAAAGTTGCTGCAACCTAAAATCATAATGAGATCAGTTAACTTCCACTGAACTACAATTTATTTCATAAGCATTACTGAGTTCCTGCTGTATACCAGGTACCACGCTAAATGCAGGGAATAATAAAAAGTCAATAAACTGTAATCCCTGACACTAAATATGTAATGTAGAGGGGTAGTCACATGAATGGTTCAAGTCGTGTGCAGCAAAATAGAACTCTACCCCACTTACCGAAAAACTCGACATGCCACGGGCTGTGGGTTGGATTGGGGTGTAACATTCATTTTCATGTGGATAAAGGGCTCTCACTATCCTGTCTCTGAACGCTTTCCGTTTTTCCAGTAACTGGATTTTTTAACTCAGGTTTTTTGAGCCAGTGGTTGAAGCACTGTTTTGGGCTCTGTTGCTCTCTCTGTCCCTGCTTACTACATATTTCAGCTGGTCTGAGTCCCCGCTGCTGTGTTTTTATAAACAGAAAAGGATGGCTTGTTTTAAGTGATCTGTTTGTTGTAGAAATTTTAAAAAATATGCAGAGCCATATAAAGAATGATAATCTATGTCATAGTCCTACCATCCGGAATAAACATAGATATCTTGATATCTTGATATCCATCTTTCTAGCCTTTTTTGTGCCTGTGTATTGTTTTTACATAATTAATTAGACCATGGCTCTCTTTTTTCAATTAAGATATACGCAGAGTGTGTTACCATCTATCTTTATGATACGGTGTCAGAGGGATGCCGTGAACTGACCCTTATTGTCGGATGTCATAGGTCGCGGGCTCCCAGATGCATTTATCCTCAAAATAGAGTTCTATTTTGAGGATAAAGTGCAAATGGTCCATTGAGGAAGGGCCCCCAGATGACACGGTGAGAGACGGGGAAGTGGGCATTAGAAAGGGGAGCAGCCATTCAAGGGGAGCTGTCAGGGGAAGTCCCACACTCAGCCTAACCACCCTGGAGAGCCCTGCTGATCTGTGCCACGCTGAAGTGGGGAGGCTGGGCTCTTGTGCTCCCAGGGCGCAGTCAGTGGCCGCTGGCCCCGGGGAGGAGGGAGTGGTGTGTGTCAACTCCTGGCCACTTGAAGCCCACTAAAAAAAGGGGCTCCACCCCCCAGCAGCAACTCTCTGAAGGTGACAGGTGCAAACTGTTAGCAACAAAGTGCAAAACTAGAGGGGAAGTGTGCAAAGCTGGTGAGAGGTCACCCGCGGTGTCCCTTCCCCTGGAAATGTAGGTTGCAATGATAATGGCTTTTTGCAGTTCTTTGTTGCAAAGAATATTGCAATGATTTTGCTACTAGAAATAACTCCACGGTGAACATTTCTAGACCCAAACCCTCTTGATTATTACCTTAGGGTTGATTGATAGAAGGGATATTACTGTTCCAACAGGTAAACACATTTTTAAGGTTATGTGTACCAAAAATTGCCTTTCAGGAAGATTTTTATTAATTTACACTTCTAACACTTACTTCCCATTTTTTTTTACTAGCAACAATCTAGAGAGTATTCATCTCTCACCTATGAACTGAAGACCCATCAACATCGCTTATTCTAAGGAATCAGAAAAATCATGTTCATGGTCCAGCTTTGAGTAGACTAAATAATATCTCAAATATGACTTTTGAAATATATCCAGATGCTATTATAGACAAAAACAATGAGCAATTTATTAAAGTGTTTATGAACTCATGGTAGTTTTTTATCATGTATTTTTATAAGTACTAAAAATGTACGTAGTCATAAAGTATTGAATACATTTTCATGTCTAAAAAAGGTTCTACCTCCTTTTAAAGATTGTGAACCACTGGTCAGTATCACAATGATGTCCTGAGGGAGCTCTTGGCTATTGATTAGGAAATCACCTGTTTGAACTATTGTATCTTAAAGACTTGTCAATAAGGAAGTCTGTAGGACTTGATACCATAAATAAAACAGATTTAGTGATTGAAAAACATATCTCAGCATCATTAGAGGTTTTTTGGAATGTACTTGCCCACCTCCACCCCCATCATGATTCAGTTTTTCCATTCTCTTACAGAGACATTAAAACACACTGGCATTGCCTTATTCTATGTCTCAGATAGTGTAAGGAAGCTGTAAAGGCACAGACAGGACTTTATCAAAATGGAAGTATTGTTTGACCTATTTTCTTAGCTTGATCCTTGAGACTTTCTAAGTGGCTGTTGGAAAAAAAAATCAGGGACTATTTCAGGTCTTGAGTATAGCGGAAGACAAGGGGGAGGGAGCCAACATTTACTGAGCACCTACTCTGAGCCAGATACTGTGCTAGTTTCTGTGTCTTTCTGTTTGTGCTCATGAAATTCCCATGGCCACCCCTGAAATTTGATGTCTGCTATGGTACAGGAGAAAACTGAGGTTGATAAAGATTGTGACTTGCCCTGGATCTCTTGGTTAGTGGAGAGTGGAACTGGGATTTGGACCTTAGGTTAATTTTCCCTCATACTTAGAAGAAAACAGACTAAATAGGCTTGCATTTTAAAAGACAGGCAACTAACAAAGCCCCAGTTACTTTCTTCTTACTCATAGCCTTCCCCCTTTCCCCCAAAGAGATTTAAGCATGAATAACACATGGATCAAAGGCATTTGGATGTCACTTAGAATATATTTAGCAAAATATGTGTCTCTGCATTGAAGGAACCTTTTAGACTTTGTGGCCATACATTTCAGTGGGTGGGCCTTTCTTTCCTGAGTCGTCATCTTAGGTTTATTTTTTGGTTAAATTTATTCGCATCATAGATCAAGTTATACACTTTGAAGTCTGATAAAAGTTTAAGAAGGAGTTCAAAGAGGCCTCTCAGCCCCTCCCCAGTAACCTGAAGGAGCCCGTTTAAAATCACCACGACAGCCACTTGGGTCAGTTGGCACTTCCTGTTTCTTCTCTGAGGTTTGAAAGATGCTGACTCATTCTGATAACACCGTACACTTCCCAGGGCATCAAAATGCACTTTCGTTTTGTGCGTTCATCTCACTTTCTGCCTGAAGAGAACGTGGTAGACGTTTGGAAAAAGAAGGCAGGTTTGGGTGGACGTATCTCAGGGATGTTTGTGGCGGTCTGAGGGACCAGAGCCCTCTCGCCATCACGGGACTGTGTTTGGGGCTCAACCCCAACTGTTTGTGCATTAACAACCCCTGTCACTTTGCAGATCAGCCTTCATCTCTGCGAGTCTGTCCCTGAAAGTGTCTGGAATGCCTCTTGCCAGACACCCTGAAGCGTTAGCCCTTGGCCTCTTGGTAAAGGTACTAGTGAGACCCATTTGGCTTGACTGTCGGCAGTTCAGTCCTACTTAAGGGCACTTAGTCTCAGTTTGTTGCCTGATGCCTTTCCTTCACATTTATTTCTTTGTGAAGAAAAACTGTCAAAAAAACAAAAACTGTTGGAAGATGTTATGATTCTCATATAAGCTGATGTACTGCTTTTTTCTACCTCCTGTAGAAGGAATGGTCAGTCCACAGGTAGACTAATAGGGGCCCTGGGGTCCTAAGAATGAGGATCGTGGAAACACAGAGACCAGAAGGATATCAACGCATTTCCAGTGCTTGAGAAAATGTCATCTTTCACTAAGGGAGCAGGGGCTGGTTGTCATACCTTCCGCCACCAAGGTAAATTAGGGGGCTCTCCTTGTCGCTGTGTGCCAGCTCATTTCAGAGACTCACATAGTTAGCATCCCGCTCTTAGGATGAGACTCCCTACCTTCACAGGAGGATCATCTGTTTTGATTGGTCTAGCCCCACTTTAACGCCCAGCTCGCTCCCCAATCTTTTCATCATCCAGCGTGCCTCCCTTGGGCTGTAGGGCTGTGGGAGGCAAACCGATGCATCGGTAAACAGCCTATCTTTCATCATTTTAATTTCAATATTTGGATATAGTCCAGAGAGTGATGTAAACGCATTTTGGGCTTTCCACATTAGCAATGCTCAGTATTCCCATTAACTTAGAGTTTTATTAGGCAAGCATACTCAGATTGTGGTCTCTAAGTACTGTCTCCCATTAGAAGGTGCCAGAGCCCTCTAGAAAAGTGGCTGATTCCACCTGGGACAGGAAGTGTGCAGAATGAGTTTGCAGGTCGTATGAAAAGTTCAGGAGCCAAACTGAAGAGGCTTGTCTTGAACACCAGTAAGGACAAAAAAATTTAAGTGGATGAAGGCCCTTAAAATATGTTTGAAAACATGAGCTTTTTATACTAAGAAAACAAACAAAACCCCTATGGTCAACTCTAAAAATGCTGGATAACCAACTTATTGTGAGAACAATATAGGGAATGACTCAAGCATTTATCCTGCCTGTGCTGTACAAATGGAACCTAAGGATAACCCAGTAGTTGGTTATGGAAAATTTCTTTTTATAGAAGTGTCCCAGCTAATGAAGAAGGAAAGTTAGAATTACAGTAGCACCATTGGGCAACCCCTAATAATAAATACACTTAACCAATGATCATGCGTAGCTGCTGAGGTCATAATACACACACACACACACACACACACACACACACACGACAAATAGCCACTGTCTCCTTCCAGCACCAGGTACAACACCTTTATGAAATAGTCTCAAAAAAGAAATTTGAATCTGATCAGTCTCTAGAGTGGAGGTGACAAATTTCCTGCCAAGAGCCAAGTGGTAACTGAGTTTCTGGCTTCGCTGCTCAGATGGCCACGCGGTGTCTGCTGCAGCGGGGCGACTCCGTTCCGCCGCCCGTTAGGAGCGCGAACGCAGCCATACACAAGTCGGAGAGCGTGGCCAGGTCTGACGCAGGAGCAGGCGGACCCCCGCCGCAGGCCCGCCAATGTGCAGGAAGTACAGAAGACAGCACCACGTGAATGCAGTCAGCAAAATCTAGACCGTGGAAAACTCAATGGGACAAATGGCCCGGTTTCTTCAACCAAAAAGTTCCAAGGAAAAAGTTAAAAATAAAGCCGCCAGGAGAAGATTTTTTTAAAAGACAAGAGACCTACCAACCAGTTGCAACATGTGGAGCTTATTTAGATCCTGATTCTCAAATAAACTATTAAAAAATACAAGAGAATCAGGGAAATTTGAATACCAACTAGATATTTAACATATAAAAGAATTATTGGTTTTTAAGTGGGATAATGATATTGTGTATGTGTATATATAAAGACAGACATATATGCATGTGTGTAATATAGGTTTAGAGTATGCGTCAAAAATATTTTAAATTATATGGTGTCTAAAATTTGCTTCAAAAGAATCTTCGATTTTAGAAGAAATAAAATAGACCATGAGTTGATAATTATTTTATTTGGGTACTGGGGGTTTATTTTATTTTTGCGTATGTTTGAAATCATTCATGACATAAAGATTTTAAATACATAGATAATAACATGTATCACTTTAGACATTTTTTAGAGAATGAAAGGGATTTCCCATGAACGAGACACTCTCGGGTCCTCCTACAACAGATGTGAATCATCTGGCTGAGAGTTGGAGCCAGAAGAGTCTTTCTAGTGCTTTTTCCCTCCCCAGAGTGTTTACATCTTATTTGTTATAGTAAATAGAGCCGACATATCTCATTAGCTCATGTGTTACATATACAATATATTTTATTTTATTTTATTTTGTAAAAAAAGAATTTATTAGGTTGAAACTAAGCTTCACCTTTTGTGACCAGCTCTGCTAGTCTCCCATTGTTCGACAGACTGACGTTTCTTCAGGGCAGGGGTCCGGCTGCCGTGCTCCATGGCCTCGAGAGGTGACTTAAGTGATGGCAACGGGGAGCGGAGGGAGCTGTGGTTTATGGGAAAGCATGCACCCAGTCCCTAGGGGTTGGTTGCTGCACAGGATGTTTGCCTGAGGAGTGAGAACTCCACATGACCAGAACTCCCATTCATTTTCGTTTTTCCTGAGAACAACTCTACATCCAGATTGCATGTGCCATCTTCTAACTTTTAATTGCTTAAATATTTTTATAATGCCTTGTATTCCGAACCAAACTTCTTTAGCAGCTGGGTTAGTCCCGTGGGTCAGCCTCTGCTTTAGTATGTACCAGTGGTGGGTCCCCAAAGAAGGCCCCGTGGGCAGCAGGTTTCTGAAGTCCCATGGCCCTGGGTTTCCATGAGCTTTCAGTTTAGTAGGGAGGGAAAAAAGAAACATGCTTGAAAAACAAAATGAGAGGTGCAGATAGGAAATGCTATGGGAATTCAGAGAAGGAAGTGAATAGCTCTATCAGGGAAAGCTTCCCACAAGCCATGGAAGGAGCTGGGGGAAGCTCTGGTGTTTAGTAGGTGGAGGGCAAGGGACAGAAGCAAAGCCTAGGTGTGGGCAAGACCAAGGACTAGCAACAGGAAATGCCACCCTGCAGGGGGGTCCAACCAGTGGCCTGCAGGCCACATGCAGCCCAGGTTAGCCATGAATGTGGCCCAACACAAAATTGTGAATTTACTTAAAACCTTTTTTTTTTGCTCATGAGTTTTCATTAGTGTTTGTGTATTTACTGTGTGGCAGAAGACAACTCTTCTTCTTCCAGTGTGGCCCAGAGACACCCGAAGGTTGGACACCCTGCAAGAGGAGAGTTGGTAGATTTCACAGACCAGAGTTTCCTAGGTCAAGACTGTGTGTTCTGAACAATCAGGTGGAAATAGGCAGCCAACAGCTGAAAGTATGGCACTGAAATTCAGCTGAGGATCTGAACTACAGGTTGGCGCATCTTGTCTGTGGAGCAGTGACGATGGAAGTCGGGGGAGGGGCGGGGAGGGGGACTTGTGAAGAGTGTGCCGCTCTGTCCGCCATTGGCAAGTGGGATGTTTATAAATGTAGGGATGTGTTCTGCATCTGGCGTTCGCAAAACTACCAGCAATTCTTCACCACACTAAATCTCACTTAAAGCTCGAAGTCGTGCCCAGTCACTTCAAACACTTTTTCCACACTGAGAAGGAAAGGTTTGGAGCAGGAGAAACTACAAGTTTGTGGGGGGAAAAGAAGCCCACATTTGGAAGGCTATGCCTGTAGTGATGGCTTTATTTATAGGTTTATGATCTTCCTCCAGGATGGCTTAAACTAGAACCTTTTTTTTTTTTACTGTTATGAAAAAATTGTTCAGGAAATGGAAATATATTGATGCCATGCAATACAGTTGGGCAACGTCTTTATTCTTTCTCTCTTATTTGAAAGTTTAAAGTATAATTTCTTTTAAAAATAAACAGGAGGTCACTGTGTTCTTGCCGTAACAAGAATCTGCTTGTCCTCTATAGACTAAGCATTTCAAAGCCTGATAACACCAACAGTTATTCCATGCAAAAGATTGTCTATTTGAGCATGAATATGCATGTGTATTAGGAATTTTATAGGCCTGGAGGAATTTGTGGATCAGTATTCACTCTCTTGGCTGCGGAACTTTGGAGCGAAGTAAAAGCTTAGTCTTCGGTGTGTACACAAGCCAGGTGAGTTCAGACAAGTGAGCATTTAGCCTAGGAAACTGAGGCCAAGAAGAAGCTGTGCCCAGAACATCAATCAAAACTAGCTCTGAGTCCAAGTTCCACACGGCTCCGACACTGTCCCGATGCTCCGTTATGAAACTTCACTCAGACATCTCCCACAAACTCCCCAACCCCCAGAAACCAAGGAAAACGCCTGCGGCGGCCTTCCCCCACTTCATAGTGGCACTGTTCTTTCAGCCAAACTTCCAAACCGAGCAAAATTCTGCTAAGTAAGATGGCTGTTTATTCAGAAGACGGCCTTTGCTGACTCTAAGATATTGGAGCTGTTACATTTCTGTCTGTTCCCGAGCCTTAATACCTGTTTTACAGCCTGCTACATAAATCTATAACATTGAGGTGAATCTACCGTCAGCTATCAGGCCAAACCAACTTGATGTCGTTTAGGAGTGTGCAGATTCGAATATTCCTTTGACTGTTTGCTAATCCTGGGGGAGCCCTTGTGCAGGCTCGAGGGTACCCATGGCACCGCAGGCTGAAGAAGAGACTGTGATGCCAGGGCCGGTTCAGGTTGATGCAGGTGGCGCCAGTCACCAGGTTTGGCCATTTGTGACAAAGATGTACAAATGGTTTTAAACTTCTAATGGCTTTTCAGTATATTTCATTTTAAAGCATACTCCAAAAAAAAGGAAAGAAAGAAAGAAAAGAGGGAGGGAAGACAGACACGATGTCTACCTTTTCGATGAAATGAGTGACGCTTCCATGGTCAGGACTTGGAAGCTCTCCCAAGTCCAACAGGCTGAAAGAAATCAAGGGCTTGTCGGGGTGTGAGCGCCGGTCCCGGTGCCAGAGTCAAAACGGGCCGCGCTGGCCACAGGACAGCCCCCAGTAGGAGTGTGTGTAGTTCACTCACCTGTTTGAGTTTAGGCAGGCTGCCTTCACACAATTGTTTTGCTATGAAGCTCCAGAGAAACTCCGAATGCTCTGTAATTTTTTGAATGTGCTTGTTTCACAAAATGTAAAAAATTTGCAACCTCACCTGGAATGCCAGCCTGGTGGTTCACCTTGTGGCCCTGAGCGTGGGGGTGAGGCAGGCAGGGAACTCTCACCATGCTGTTCCCTCTGCAGAGGTGGCCACCCGACAACAGCCCTGTCTTGTATCACCCCGCACCAGCCTGCCGTTTGCTGGCATCACTGTGTCATAGTCCTGGCCCCGATCCCCCTCCGAAGTCACTTCAGTGCTTCCTGGTTTGGTCAATATTTTATGCCTCCCTCTAGAATGGAAACTGCAGGAGGCCAGGGGTCTGACCATCTTTGTTACAGTTGACTGCCGAGCTCTTGGACAAGGGCCTGACATACAGTAGGCGCTCAGTAAGTGTTGGTTTAATTGAGTGAACGGTGGTTTTGAGTAATGAATAATAATTAGAATAGTGTCTGGCATGTCGTTGGGACTTACAAAGCAGAGGCTCCCTTCCTCTCCATCCTCATGCCCCTAACTACATATGGTCAAAACCAATTTAGTCTGCATTGTTCTGTCTTCAGTACGTTAAGAAGGTATTCAGTTATATGGAGTACAGTAGGTCATACCTGGCTGCGTAAAAAGTAGTCCCCAACATGTTCATTCAAGCAGAGTTTAAATGTTCTCCCTTTCTCGTCCGATTTCCAGGTTGGCCCTGCCGGCAGGAACCATGTCTTGGCATTTCCCCTTCGTGCTCGTGGTCACAGTGACTTTGCCCTCCGTGTGCCTCCAGTTCAATCCTCAGCCCCTGGAAGAACTAGGCTCCGACATAGGAATCCAAGTTTTCAGTCAGATCGCCAAATCCCGGCCTCAGGAGAACATCGTGGTGTCCCCCCACGGGATCGCCTCCGTCCTGGGCATGCTGCAGCTGGGAGCCGACGGCCGAACGAAGGCGCAGCTCACCGCGGTGATGAGATACGGCGTGAAAGGTGCGTGCGCGGCCGCTGGGCTCTGGCTGCGGGCCTGGCAGGGTCCTGCATCAGGGGGTTCCCTGCTGGGTCTTCACTTAAAGCCCCAGAAGCGAGGGGAGCAGCCAGGTGGACTTTCCCTGGCGCCGTCCGGGGCTTAGGCCGAGTCCACTCTCACGCACAGGTGTGGCGCTGCCGGCAGGTGGGCGAGCTGGGTTCTGGCCTCTGTTCTGTAGCTGTGCAGCTTTGGGTCAACCTCCCCATTTCTCAGTTTTCTCAACCATGAAAAGAAAACTGCCCCTCTGCCCCACCCTTGTGGCCTACCAGGCTAAAAATGCACTGTGGCTCTGAGAGCGCTTTTAAAAACGTCACCTGGGCAGCTGAGTGGGTGTGGCCATGGAGGGCAGCAGGAGGAAGCCTTGTGGCTATGGAAGGGTTCTGCACCTTGACTGAGGTGATGGCCACGTGCTCTGCCCAGGACATAAAATTGCATCAAGCTACACACACGGTGCAGTCTTTTTTTTTTTTAATGACTTTATTGTTGTTCAGTAATAGTTGTCTGCACTTTCTCCCCTCCCCTACCCCCGACCCCATCCAACCCCACCTCCCTCCCTGCTTCCACCCTCCCCCTTGGTTTTGTCCACGTGTCCTTTATAGTAGTTCCTGAAAATCTTCTCCCCACAGTCCCCTCCCCTGTCCCCTCTGGCTATTGTTAGATGGTTCTTAATTTCAATGTCTCCGGTTATATTTTGCTTGCTTTTTTCTTTTGTTGCTTATGTTTCTACAGTGCAGCCTTGAGTGAGCTCTGTGGGCTGGCTGTCCCAGCGGCAGTTTCCTGGTTGTGACACTGTACTGTGGTCACGCATAATGTCACCAATGGGAGAATCTGGGTGATGGGTACATAGGACCACCCTATACGCTATTATGCAACTTCCTGTGAAGCTATAATTATTTCTAAATAAAAGCTACAAAATTATTTTTTAAGTAAAGCCCGGGGGGAAAGGCTTCATTTTCTTGAAAGAAAACCATTCAATTACCTATTTACACCTAACTGAAGTGTCCCAGCACGGTGGCTTTAATTTAGCTCGGGTTTTCTCCCACAGAGTTCCCATCCACCTGCCTCCTCCACACGGCGGGGGACACGGGAGCAGGGCCGGCTGCGGGGCCTGCTGGACTTTGTGACCTGGAGCCAGTCACCTTTCATGTCTAGGTCTTAGTCACTTTATTGGAAAATGATGGATTTTTCCTACCCATGTTCCTCCACTTCTGCTGGCCGTGACATTCTAGGATTCTTGACTTGCATTGATGCCTCCAGCTGGAGAGGAAGAGGAGGGAGGGAGGGGTTTGTGTGCTGCAGGCCCTGTTGCTGGTGTTCTCGGCACCGCCTGCGGAGCTGCAGCACCCAGTGCCTAAGCGCCCTGCTCTGGTGACCCGGCGCTCAAGTTTGCCCAAGCCTTCAGTTTGCTCACCTTTTGGCAGCCTGGGAAGACTAAATGCTTGGAACTCACTGTTCTGCGCCTAGTTCGGAAATTCAGAAACGTTTGGTGATGTATCGCTTCATAGTGAATCACTTCTAGAATGTAGGGTCTTCCCTAGGGCCGCCCTTCAGCCAATCCAATTCCAGAATAGCAACTAGACTTCTGTTGTTTGTTTTAATGCTGAGCCACCCTCATTTTAAGCAGTGTTTCTGAAGTCTGGATGCTACTGGCCTGTCGGCTGTGCCCCCACCCCCACCCCGCAACTGTGAGTTCCATCCACGTGACACACTGATCTGAGGGAGCTTGGGTGGCTGTTCAGGCCTTACTTCCAGCCCAGCCTCAGAATTCACAGCGGTGATACTCTTGTTCAGGGTGGAGGCAGGACAGTGAGGAGCAGAGGAGGCAGGATCTGCTCTGACCTTTTTTCAGGCAGGAGACCAGGAAGTGTGGAGGAGGCCATGTGGCTGAGGGGGCAGGCCTGGGACTTGGCCTCTGAAGGGTGCCGTCCCCAACATATAAAATGGAAAAATGGACCTGCCCCCTCCAACTGGGCCTGCCCCGCAGAGCAGCGGGAGGGTTAGAGCCGTGAGAGACCCAGAAAAGGCCTCAGGAGCCGGAGGGTTGGGGTGGGGCAGGGGGCATCTTTCCCCTGCCCTTGTTTAAAGGGTCTGAAAAAAGAAACCCTCTCAGTGAGAGGTTGGCTCTCCAGAAGACCACCAAGTCCCTCTGCAGGCATTTCGGGACAGTGTCATTTTGTAAACCAAGTAAGAAGAATCTGTAGCAAGCTCTTTATACAAACACATGTCATCCTCGTAACTTATTTTCCTCTTTTCCATGCTCTAAAACCAAATGAAGCGTGTGTGAACGGCTCATGTAAAATAAATCTCACGTTGCCATAACATTAATCCCCTTCCTCTTTGAGCTTGATATTAAGTAAAAATCACATTGTTCTTGGATGGTGGCACATGGCCATTTTTTATAGTTTTTCGAATGCTTTTTTTATGCATTTTTATTTCCAAAATAGAAAAAGAGAATCACAGTGCTAAATCTTTGGCTGGAAAGGAAAGAGCAGTCAGGATTGTTAAGTGAGAAGGAGAATGGTTTGGGAAGATTCCTTTCATGTAGCCCTTCATGGCTCCATAATTGAGGAGCTTGCCGATCTTCCTGTTGACCTGGTACCAAGAAGGCTTTCCAGGAGAACGCGGTCCACATGGGGAAGGTGTTGAGAATGCCTTGAATGTGCCTGGTTTGATGCTCGAAGAAAAACTGATTTTTAAGACCTAGTAATAGTTGTACTTTATTCTCCGCCCCCCACCCTTAATTAACACAAGGACACTGAGAAAGCAAAGAACATAATCTCTTGCTACTCACATTATCTCGTTTAGACTGTTGCTATTTGCCCTAAGATAGGAGATCGTTTGAAGAATAACTTTTGGGAATTCTCATGGGAATATTGCTGCATTTTCTCACTCCCCCGCCCCCCTACCAGGAGTTGGTAAAACGCTAAAGAAGATCAATAAGGCCATCGTCTCCAAGAAGAACAAAGATACCGTGACAGTGGCTAACGCGATGTTCGTGGAGAACGGCTCCAAGATCGAGATGCCTTTCGTCACGAGGAACAAAGACGTGTTCCGGTGTGAAGTCCGGAACGTGAACTTCAAGGATCCAGCCTCTGCCTGTGATTCCATCAACGCGTGGGTCAAGAATGAAACCAGGGGTGAGTGGTCACGGGTTCCTGGGCGGTTATTCTGTGTGACTTTACACTTTGTGAATGAACGTGTGCGTTAGACTCTAAGATTCTAACTCATGCCTACAAGTCCGTTGGCCTTCTGTCGTGAAAGGCCAGGGCCCCAGTGACTGCTCCGGCTTTTCCTTTGGAGCAGCCCCGCGACCTCAGTCTGCCCTCCTTCTCTTTTCACGACTCCTTCACGTCCCTTGGGAGTTTTTCTCACTGCATCTAATCCCCAGAGCCCTTGCCCACTGGCCCTTGTCTGTTTTGAAATTTTTGTTGCTCATTCCTTCCTGCTTTGGTGTCTGTTATCTCCTTTCCCTGGAATGTCCTTCTTGGCCTTTAAGATTCAGGACTGATCTCTCTTACCTTCCCTGCCTCTCGCTTCTCTCGTCTCAGGAAGTAGGTGCCTCCTCTCTGGTCATGATGGACATGTGATTGTGCCTCTTCTCTGCCCCTTCCTTATAGCACTGGCCGCCCTGCATGACGATTCCTTGTTTACTGCATCTTTCTCCCGTGAAACTGAGCAAATGTCTAACATCGGCATTTCAAACCTGTTAGTTTGTAAACTGGAGGTCCAGGTGCAACCATCTAGGAGGAGAGGTAGTCCAGAACGACAGAGGAAAGTTAAGCCTAGAAATGTAGATTTGGGAACCATTTATCAAAGAAGGGAGGGTTAACGGCACAGGAGAAGAAGCAAAAGAGACTCAGTAGGGAGAAGCTCGAAGACAGAACTTGGGGGAACTCCGGCTTTCAGGTCATGTTTCTTCAAATGTGGTTCCCGATGCACCTTCATGAGAGTTTCTTGGGGTACCGTATTTTTCAGACCATAAGACGCACCTAGATTTTAGAGGAGGAAAATAGGGAAAAAAATGTTTGAAGCAAAAAATGTGGTAAAATATTTCATAACATAAATAACATTCAGACTATAATTCAGCTACATTCGGAATATTAAGACGCGCTCCCATTTTCCTCCCAAATTTTGGGGGGAAGTGTCTTATAGTCCAAAAAATATGGTATATGTTTGCAGTATAGACCCAACCTGCTGAGACAGAATCTCCAAGGGAGGGGCCTAACATTCTGCATTAAAACAAGTTCTTCCTTCATCTCCCTCCACCACTCATTGCCAGACTTACTTATGTGAATGTTTGGTAACCTTTTAAGGGACTAGTGAAAAGATAGACAAGGAATGCTCTGGAGTGTGGATGAGAGCCAGGCTGGTTTGGGGAAATCCATGGCGTCCCTTCTCAACAGGATCCTGGACAGTGCATTAGTGAAACCGTCAGGAGACCAACAAACGTGAAGGGCTTAGAGGTGTTTCTGAGCCTGTAGCTCTAAGAGCGGTGCTAGGAAGCTGAGGGCACTGAGCTGCCAGATGGCAGTCTGACCGTGGCATGAACTCCCAGCGCCCTAGTGTACTGTGCCGTGTTAAATCACATGAGCATACCACCCGACAGTTTTCAAAGCGCTTGAATGCACATCCTCTCCACCAACCACTTAATGCGCTGCATCTCCAGGGTTCTGAGAGTGATGAGACCCAAGCATCGCTTTTCAAGCCCCTAGACCCAACTCCTTCTTTTTAAACAAATATTGTTAATACTCTTTTTACTGACCTGAAGTGAAATGTATACCTAGTATATATAACCTTCACACAACAGACATAAAACTTAAAAAATTAATATGTGTAATGTCAAACTATAATACAAGGAACAACAAAAGCCATTTATATATGTAGTCCAACAGGTAAGCGCAGGGGCATGGACTGTGCCAACTACGAGGTACCCATGGCACGAAAACCACCAGTTGCATTACCATTGTTGATGCAATTTTTTTTCTAAAACGGTGCAAGACTCTTGGTAGAGTTCTGAATAAAGTCAGTACAGTCTCTGTTCGATTTGCATGGTAGTCATATTCCTGGCAAATTCGATGCACAGTGAAGGTATGCCCCCCAAAAGATATGGGTGTTTACATACAAAGAGGAAGACTATGGGCTCGGATAATGGTAAATAGATGTGTCACCAATGTGACTGTCCGTCAGGGTGTTTGAGGTTATGCAGGGAGAGGACAATTCTTCATTGTTTCGGGACTGTTTTGAATATTCAGGACATTCCCCGTCTCTGGCTACTGCTCATTCAACCAGAAATGTTCCCACGAATTTCCAGACTGCCCCTTGGGGTGAACTATTTGCCTACATGGCAGGTCTCAGAAGGACCCTGGAGATTGAACAGTCCACGTGCAAAGACCGCCAAGTTGGTTCTGTAGAGGTGGCACCTTCTGCCCTGCAGAGAGTGGGAGAACCAACACAGAGGCCCTTTCCAGTGTGCTGGGGACGTGGGGATGGCCCCTGGGGCTGCCCTCCCCACCTTTCTGCCTCCTCACCTTCTCTCCCGTCACACCCCCCACGTGTGCATCCTGCTGCCCCTGCCCCTTGTTAATGTCCGTTCACTTTCACACTGCCGCGTGGATAGCATCATAGCTAAAAGCGTTAAGTTCTGAGTTTGCATCTCAGTTCTACCCTCTATTGGCTGTGTAGCCTTACGCAAGTTATTTGACCTCCCTGTGCCTCAGTGTCCTCGGCTGTAAAATGGAGACATCCTAGTGATACTACCAGAATAGTTATAACAACATTAAGGTTGTTCTGAGGATAAACATAATACATGTACAGCATTTATTGAAGTGCCCGGCACTTAGCAAATGGTCAAGTGTGAGCTATTTTTATAGCCATTAGCTCAAGTAATTTAGCTTCCTCAAGGTACCCATCCATCCCTGACCTTGCCGACCGGATCAGATTCCGCTTGTTTTGCACTCACGTCCTTGAGTACTTCCACGTCAAGGGAGGTGTTACAACTTCAGCTTTACTCTTTTCCAAGTTCAATTATGCCAGCCTCCACCTCACAATCCACAGGTCTTTGAGGGCTGGGTTCATTTTTTTTGTTGTTTCGTTTTCTTATCTAAGAGAGTACGTGGCACCTGATGGCACCTGATGGGTAGGCATCTAAGGATGGATGGGAAAGTGGATGGGGAGTGTGTGCGTGGACATGCAGATGGATGATGGGTGCACGTTTATGGCAGTTATCGATGGCAGGTGCCCCCCCCCCCCCGTGCCTTCTTGTCTCTAAATTATGCATTTCTTCCCTGTCTCTCTTTATCATTTTTTTTTTATTTTTTCATGCCTCCTGGCAATATCTTAGTCCTACCAGTGGCAATCAGAGGTTTTATTTACCTTAGCAAAAAAAGACCTGAAGAGATTTCTTCAGCACTGACTGTGTGCTGAACTGAGAGCTGGGCGGGGTTTTAAGAGGTGAATGACAGGCCCTTGTCCTTGTGCGAGTCATGGTTCATTTGGAGGCAGATACGTTAAAATAAAATACCGTGGTGTCAGGGTGGTGCTGAGAATTGGGCTTTATGGCAACTCCTTTGAGGAGTACAGAGGGTCAGAAAGGTGTATAGAAGGAACCTGAAAGGCAGGTAGGGGCTGGACTGCGTGATGTTCCCAGCAAAGGCAGAGACATTCACTGTGGGGGAATCAGCTCTGAGGAGCTTCCTGTGGTCTGAGCACAGGGTTCTAACTTCCTTCCCAGTGTGTTCCCAGAGGCAGGCCTTGCATTGAGTAATGGCTATTTATAGCATTTGCCTTTTTCCTTCCGATCCTGCTGTAAGGTGGCGTTGGTGCCCCCTTGTGGAACTAGGGAGCGGCCAGGAACCCGTCTCACTGAGCACATTGTGGGCCAGGGAAACCTGGGTCTGCTTCTGCACCACGGTTTACTTAGACGTTTGCTTGTTGTCCATTGGGATCTTCTCTCACTTCATTTAAAAGGACTTAAAGCTCTCCCTGCTGAGTTAGACATTCTTGCTTCTTCAGAAACCCCTGGTTTTACTCTCACCATTTAATACAATTTGCGTTTATATTATGCGCTCCTTTTTTGTTTGTTTTTTTGTTGTTGTTGTTTTTTAAATATGCTTGGGCTAAAGGCTGCATTGAACTAATTTTTAACAGCTTTGGCTATTAGTGACATCTCTACACACACACACACACACACACACACACACACACACACACACACACACACACACACACAGAGTAGGCTCTTCAAATATGGAGCAAAAGGAACCTAAATGGAAAACCAAAGTCTCAGGCACAGGTGGCATCTTTGTGACTTCACAGGAATGTCCTGGAACAACGGGTGTTGCTCCCTCACTCCCGACACAAACGATGGACCATCCCCACGTCTTGTGAAGATCATTTTCCTTCAAAACCAGGAGTTCTAGGACAGGCCTCCTTCCTTTCCACTTCTGTACTATTCGCACCTAGTCAGACCCCTGACCCATAAATACAGACGCCAGTTTTAACTTTGGCTCTTCTTTAACCACAGATCACAAACAAATACACAGCATTTCTAAAATCTCAAGAGAAATTAAGCCTTTACCTTTGATAGCACTGCATGGCATAAAGTGTTCCTTCATCTAGACTGGCATTAAATCAGCTCAGTGGTTGGAACAATACCGCTGCTGATCTTGTGCTGAACAGAAACCCTCACTGGCCGTCAGATATGTCAGGGAAATTCATTAATAATTGCATGCAGCTTGTTTGGATGAGTAAAATTTTCTGAAGCACGCGACTGAGAGAGAATAGGTATAAAAGAATTTCCTGGTGGAAAGTTTGGTGATCCCCACCTGGAGGGCTCTAACATCTCTTCCGGTCTCTGATTTTTAACTTTTCTGTTTTGATTTTTAGTGAGGAGAAACATTTAGAAAGTACAAAGGGGCGTTGTGAAAAATTGCTTTTTACGATCTTTTAAGAAGTCCTTTGATTTTTCCTTCCCCCGACCCAGCAGCTGCCTTTGCCCCCACGTGACCTCAGCCCTGAGTTTCTTCCTTGTTCTGCGGCTTCACAGGCAAGATCGACAACCTGCTCTCTCCGGACCTGATTGACGGCGTGCTCACCAGAATGGTCCTGGTCAACGCCCTGTACTTTAAGGGTTTGTGGAAATCGCGGTTCCGACCTGAGAACACAAAGAAGCGTCCGTTCGTGGCAGCTGACGGGAAGTCCTACCAAGTGCCGATGCTGGCCCAGCTCTCTCTGTTCCGGAGCGGTGAGTCTGCGCGTGTGAGGCCCTGTTCTGCAGAGAGCGCGGGTTGCAGAACAGCCTGCGGGTGCTTGTGCTGAGTTCAAGAGCAAACCTGCCTTTTATTTTACTTTTTGAAAGAGCAAGGGAGAGGAAGGCAGGATTTTTTGTGGAAAATAGCTCAGGGTAGTCTTTGTATTGTTTGTGAAGGTCATATATCAACTTGTAACATATATAGGCTTTTTAGGTTGAAAATTTAAAGAGGAAAGGGTAATTCACAAAGTTAGTGTACATGGGCATTAAACATATAACAGCGTTATCAACCCTTCATTGGCTATCCTACATTACTGAATTAAAAATAAGCAAAAATTAGCCCCAGCTGGTGTGGCTGAGTGGATTGAGCACTGGCCTATGAACCAAAGAGTTGCCAGTTCGATTCCCAGTCAGGGCACATGCCTGGGTTGTGGGCCAGGTCCCTGGGGGGGGCGCTCATGAGAGGCAACCACACACTGATGTTTTTCTCCCTCTCTTTCTCCCTCCCTTCCCCTCTCTCTAAAAATAAATAAATAAATTTTTATTTTAAAAAAGCAAAAATTAGATTTCTGTTTATGAATTTAGCAAAAACTATGAAGATGGAGAAAGCCCCCAATGGTGACTCTGGGTGGGGAACGTGGGTGCCCTGAGCACCGTTGGTGGCAGGGAGTGGTGGTCCCGAGGACTTTCTGCAGCCCTTGCCCCAGCCGTCCCACACCGAGGAGCTGATGGCCTGAAGACAGTCACACACTAGCAAACAAGTGGCAGCCAGGTACATACGTAGCGTGGAACACATTTGATAGTTAGATTTAGTTTTATATAAAGATTATAATGCATGTTTGATTTCAGACAATCAGTTACAGAACAACAGATGCTGATTCATCTCATTTAAGTAAAATACTTGCTATATATTCATACATCTGTAGAAATCTGTGTTGGAGGATGTTCAATTAAATGTTAACAGTGGTACTTTTTCTATATTTCAATTAGAAATTTCAAAAGCCTGTATTCTTTTTGCAGTCAGGAAAATGCATGGCCCATCTCTGCTCTCATTACCACACCACAGATCACAAAGATTGCTTTATAAACCTGGTTTTATTGAAGCATCTGTGGCCCAATTGAAGTTACTCTTCTTTTCACTTTATGAGTTTGCCTTGATGTCTCCAACCTGGGCCTGGGCCTGGGCCTGCGGGTCCCAAGTATTTCCTTTGCACACTCAGCATTTGTCAGCTTCAAGCACCGCCCAACCTTTCACCGGCTGCCCAGTTCTTTTAATTAAAGAATGACTCACGAGAGGGACGCAATGAACAAAGTCCCTTTCCTTCTCACTTGTCATTCATCAACCTTCTTAGTCAGATTTTGCCATCACTCGATACATTTTTTAAAAAGATAATGTATTTAAAAACCCTGCAGAAACGTGTCGTGGGAAGCAACCGAGAATAATACAAGGCTCTCCGGTCCCAACATCGCTGTCGGCGGCGACACGCCAGTGCGGCCACAGCGCGGATCCAGAGCAAAGCCGCCTCACTTCATCTTTGCACGCTCTCTGCATTCTGACAACATTCAGAGCAAGGGGGCCTCATCTACTCTATGGTTTTATTGCTGAAAAAAATGACAAATAAGTTAGTAGCCAAAGATGAAAAGGCAAGGAATTCTACAGGCATTCCCATGAAAGACTCAAATGATTGCATTTCCAGGAATGGCTTTTAACATGCTTTTCTTGAGTATGTAAGGTATTCCCAGGGAGGAAGCTACACCTCCCGGAAGCGTTTCAGTTCGTAACTGCCTTGTCTCAGGACATACGTGTGTGTTTTACAGAAAGTGGTCTACAGATACATTCCTGTTATCAGAAGTTCATGCTCTGTAAGCTTCTGTGCTGGGCCTCTTCCCTGACCTGTGCCCTCCCCTCGCCACCCTGTCCTGAGTCCCAGGAGGCTACAGCCGTGGGCTCCTTTGCCCCCTGGCTTCCTGTGGGGTTGGCTAGTGGGGCGAACCAGCAGGTGACAGAGATAAGGGAGGAGAGAGGGGTTAGGCCACTGACTTCCCTGCTCTCTTCAGCAGTCACCAGGGCCCTGCATCTCTCCACCAAGGTCCTACTTAGCTTCTGCCATCAGGGTGCAACTGAAAGCTCTGGGTCACCTCACCTGCCCTCACCCCTCCCAGCCTAAGGCCGGTCAGGGTGCCCCACTGCGTGTAGCCCGGGGTGCTGCCCTTCATGGTTTCTCTGTACTCTGCCCATGTTTTATAAGTAGTCCCTTCATCAAACTCTGCTTTTCACGGAAAGACGGGCAGCTTTGGCTCATCCGGTTGCCACCACGACCAGCCCGGGCTCAGGGCTGGGCAGTCCCAGGGAGGCCCGGCTCCAACCCATGCACACGGCCCTGGGGGCCAGCTGACAGACGTGTCCTGGGCCTCACCAAGCCTCTCTGTGCTTGGTCACTTGGCAAAAACATCAGCATCCCATTTATCATCAGTCTTCCCGTCTTTTCCCCCGAGATGTCATCGAGGCCTCTGAGAAGATTCACTTAGTAACCTTGGGGGGAGGACGGACGGTGGAAGTGGAGGGGAAACCCTTCTCACTTCTGTCCTGTAAAGTAGAAACGCTTTGAGGAAAGAAATTTTTCCATTTAAGACACCTGAAAATCTGTTTTTTAGAAGAAGTATATTTCATGCTAATTGCGAAATCCTCAAATACAACATATATATGGCAGAAAGTAAATGTCCCCTTATTATTCCATTTCCAGCGTAACAACCCTCACCAAGTGCTAGGGATCGCATCTGAGACCTTTTCTATCAGTATGTGAAATATGCCTAAGAGACTTTTTTGCATGCATAGGATCGTACTGTCATTTCTGTTCTATAATCTGCTTTATTCATTAGACAGCGTGTCTTGTAAAATTTGTAATGTCAAGTCCTGTGGATCTACGTGATCCTTTTATCAGCTGCCTTCTATTCCACGGTGTTAATGCATCCTAACACCCTGGGGGCGACCTTGACTTTTCCCTGTAACAAACAGCACGGCGGTGCCCACACCCGTACACAAACGGGTAGACACCTGCGTCAGGACTTCTAAAGGTCACGTCCTTGAAAAGCATCGCCGAGTCAAAGTAGTTACAAACTTTTTGTCTTTATGGTTATGAATTTAGATGTGGAGATTTTTTTTTTAAAAAAAGACCACAAAGAATTTTAGAAATACGTATGTATGTTTGCATGTGTGTCAGTGCATTTCTAGATTCCGCTCTCCTCTGAGCTTCCCACTTGGACCTCCCTGTTCATTTTACTTCTCTCTTTGGTTGTCCAGGAAGCTCTAGTTCCATGGAGAAATGCATTGTTGCCCTCAGCCACCTAATTCTCTGCCCAGTGCTCAGCTCAGCACAGGGCACCAGCCCGCACCCAGTGGCTTACACCATCCGCCCTCCCCGACCACTCCCCCCAAATTCCCTCTGCTCCAGCCCGAAGACAGAGTACAGGCAGCGGCGCTGTCTCTTGCATTTTTTAAATGAGTATTTCAGTATCTACTGAAGCATAGCTGGAACAGTTCCTTAAGAACTCAGGAAATCCATTCAGTTCCTTGTAGTGGAAGGTAATTAGAGGAATGTGCATTCATCAGGCTTTCCTGATAGTAAATATTTAACATACAGGTCCAGCCCTGGCTGGTGTGGCTCAGTGGATTGAGTGCCGGCCTGAGAACTGAAAGGCCACTGGTTCAATTCCCAGTCAGGACACATGCCTGGGTTGCAGGCCAGGTCCCCAGTTGAGGGCATGTGAGAAGCAACTGATCTGTGTATCTCTCACATGTCAGGTGTTTCTCTCCCTCTCTTTCACCCTCTTTCCCCTCTGTCTAAAAATAAATAAAAATCTTTAAAAAAAAAAAAAAGTAGAGGATCCAGCAGAAGCAATGCCCGCTTGAGTGTGGTTGGTAACATAATTATATGGGCATAATATTTTATAGTTTTAATTTGAACATTTCACCTAAAATGTCATATGGTGTGCTTGAATGTGATATTGTTATGTTGCAGGAGTACATGCTTATGATTTTGTAATAAAAAAGGGGTGTAATTTATGCCGGCCCCTGTATTCTCTCTGACTTTACGGCTGATAAGCAATCTTAGCATCTCCTCCAGCCTGTTCTGCAGTTACTACTTCCTCCCTTATAGGACTTAAAATAGGAATTGGGGCATTTTAGGGAGACTTCCAGAAAAACTGGCTCAGCCCAAAAGAACCACCAACAGAAAGTTCTAGATCTTCTCTATATTTTTAATATTTGCTTCTCTGCTTTTAATTTCTCATTAGAGGTTTTGTTGATCACTGCTCATCCCAGAGCAAAGGCTGCTTTTCCCCTTTTCATATCTTCCCTTCTCTTCAGAATGAATGAGGCTGCTGAGTTCATGGTGCTCTGCCCTCTAAATGACCCTCATTAAAGCACCTCGGGCTGCCTCCCCCTCCACACAGAATGCAGGGCCTCAGGCAAGGCGCTTTGAAGGGAAGCCGTCCTGGACTCCGACAGGTGCCCCGCCCGGACGTGGGCTTCCCAAACACCCTTTCCTTCTGTGCTGCGTTCTGCCCGGGGGCTGTGCTTGCCTGCAGCTCGTGGGGTATCTTTTGGTGGATCTACTCTGGGTTTCAATGGTTTGAACAGCGACCGAATACTCAAGAAGTGAAGTATTTCACCAAGTTTCTGACATCCGTAGGTGGAAGCCACACCTGTGGCTCCTGTGCTGATGTGTTATTCTCACTTAGTTTTCACAGTTTTGTAACGTAGGTACTGTTGGCCCATTGTACAGATACATAAACTAAGGCCTGGAATGGAGGAATTTGCCCAAGTCCCAGAGAGAGTGTGTGTCAGAGCCAGGATTTGAATCCAGGTTTCATAACTCCAGGTCTCGTGTCTTTGACCTCTGCACTTGCCCTCCATAAGACCACACTGTGAAAGACAACACAGTTCTGTAGTGACCGAGTAGAGGGAGAGGACAGGCGTTATTTTGCCTCCTGGCTCCTCAAGCCACCCAGTAGAGATAAGCAGGGAGGAGTGTGTTCTGAGGCTGACATTTGCCGTCAGCGCCTGAGATCAGAGGCAGACGTGGGCCAGGGAGAAATGAATCACCGGGCAGATGAGAGCGACTGGATGCCCAGGTAGTTAATGGTGCCTCCCGTCGAGGCGGGATTAACTGGAAGAAGGAGAGGTTGTCTCCCCCCTCGAACACCCTCAGCTCGTAAGTTTTTATTATTCATGACCCCAATCCTTATCTGAACATTAAACACTTCGGGAAGTGGTTAATGACTGCCTCCAGGTTCTCATTTCACGCCCCAGAGTAATCATTTATAGCTACTTCCCAAGTTTCACAGTTTCTAAAAATTAGCTCTGCCAGAGTGTAGGGACCTAATGTTTTCTTTGAGGATTAAAGGGCTTATTAGGAAGTAATTTTTTTCTCACTTTCCATTGATTTTTCACTTTCTGCTGAAACCATTGTGTGGTGCAGGGCCGAAGTAGGGATGAAGGGTTCTATATTCTTTCATAAGGGAATCGGCAGTGTCATCCCGTAGTGTTCAACATTCTGATTGCTTCGCTATTTTCATCACATTTTATAGCTAAAAGTGTTTGTTATGTAACAGAGACAAAGTTCGCTGTCTCTCTCCCTCCCCACCCCCGTCAGTGGAGACCTGGCTTATTGACATTACCTGTCTCAGGTGCAGTGATTGGCAAAGGTCCTCATCCCCAAAGAAAAGACAGTGAAAATCATAAGAGAAATTGCTTTCTCTTTTCTCTCTTCCTTAAATATGGTGTCCTTCTAGGTCACTGAGAGGAGGAGGAAGAGGGGCTCAGGGGGCACCCACAACAGGCCAGGCCTTGCTAAGTCCCTTACATATGTTTTTCTCATCTAAACAGCCCTATTAGAGACACACTGTTAGCATCTCCCGTACCTCCATCCTCTCCACTAGGAGGTGCCCAGAGATTAAATAACCACACCAAGGTCACCAGGTTCTTCTTAAAAAGTTTGATGTGTGTTCAATAAAACTTTTCAGAAATCTCCCATAAGTCTAGATATGCTGGTTTTCCATTTACCTCATTCATTTTTGTAACTCTGTCATTATAAGCTGAGTGTAAAGATTTCATGGGATCCTAAGGAGTTAGGAGCCTCTCTGGGCCCCGTACCCCTGAGCTGTGCTGCTCACTTGCTAAATGTCTTGAATATTTTACATGGGGTCAAAGGGTTCTAAGATCCAATTAGTTTGGGAAACTGGGGATAACTAGAGTTAAACAGCTTTCATTCAGAATGTCTCAGAGCCTTTATAATATTGATATTGCATTTTCTACAATCAGAATCAAGGATCCAGTACTTCCTAAATTTACTGGGATATGGAACCCGGTTTGTCTACCAAGCATCTCACAAGTTGTGTGTTCTCTAGACAACATTTTGACAAATGCTGGTTTAAATCATTCTTGGGTTTTTATTAGTAAGAACAAGTACCAAGAGCCTTAATGGTAGTTCATGGGATGACTGAAGAGTGAGTAGGGAGCCCGCACAGGGAAGCAGGAAGCTGGTCTTCGGCAGTAGATGCAGTGAGCCCAAGTTCTGGAGCTCCACTCCTTAACCCTGGGTCCGTTGGCAAGTTACAGAATCTGTCCAATTGTAGCTCCGCCCACAGCAGCGTAGACTGCTTCTGCCTCCCTCGGGGGGCGCTGTCGATCTGAAACGTGTTGAAGTGGTTGGTGTGAGCCTGGCACAGAATGGGCCCTGCTCATGTTCCCTCCCTCCCCCCTCCTCTGCATGCACACATAGGCTCGGCCAGAGACTCCTTCTAAGGCAGCTCAAATTCATCCCTGTATCCCGATGGTAAGGCTTACCTCCTCACAAAGCGTTGTGTGCTAAGTGCCTTATGATCTAGTTAAATTCTTCTCAACAGAATCCGTGTAATTTTAGTGCCGCCCAAAGGCATACTGTCACAACATGTCGAAATTGAAGAAAGGGAATTCTTTACCAGGGAAGGAGGAAATAATTGTCCTTACCCTTGTCTCCTAAGGAAGCTAACTGTGGAAAAGGGAAGTTCTCAAACCGCACCGCTCTCTTCCCTCCGGAGCCACCCCGGTGATCAGCTGTCAATCACTCGTGCCATGTCCGGCAGTCATCAAGGACACACTGAACCTGCCTCTGCTTTCTCTAGGGTCGGCGAGCACCCCCACCGGCCTGTGGTACAACTTCATCGAGCTGCCCTACCACGGAGAAAGCATCAGCATGCTGATCGCGCTGCCGAGCGAGAGCTCCACCCCGCTCTCCGCCATCATCCCTCACATCAACACCAAGACCATCGACAGCTGGACCAGCATGATGGTGCCCAAGAGGGTGCAGGTCGTCCTGCCCAAGTAAGTGGCCCCTTCGCCTAAGGGAGAAAACAACGGAAGTGCTCAGTCCTCGGTAGCGATCGTGTCCGATACCAGACAACACGAGGCTAAAATCGGGCCCGCCGTGAAGCCCCTTTGGTGGTGCGGAAACCGCAGGGTAGGAGTACAAGGCTGTGCTTCTGGGAAGGCTTGTTGTCATCCCTGTGCCTCTGTGTTGTCCCTGTGGTAGGCTAATGACCATGGAGAAGGAGAGGGGGCAGCCGGCCTCTGAGCCGCCATAAACCCACAAGCTTGCAACACACCTCGTTCTGTTTGAAGATGGAAAAACACAAGCATGTCATCATATTAGTGCAATGGAATTACAATAAAGTTTAGTCCTGTTCTGTTTTTTGATCGTGAGCTTCACCGCAGTGACTTAAGTTTTAGCTGGAAGTGGCTGAAGTCCAAGGTCCAAAAGCTAGGAAATACAGTCAAACTTCAGTTCTGGAATGTCTCCCATCTTGAAAAATTTGGTTCTCGAACAGCCTTCCGGATGAATTGAGTTCGAGAACCGAGGTTCCACTGTATTTTGAAATGACCAGACAGAATTTGTACATTAATAGCTAGGGAAGTTTTTCTCTTATACCCTGAAAGTGTAAGGTAGATAGGATTTGAGCTGTTAAGACTTATATCCGCCCTGGCTGGTGTAGCTCAATGGATTGAGCACAGGCTGTGAACCAAAGGGTCACTGGTTCGATTCCCAGTCAGGGCACATGCCTGGGTTGCAGGCCAGGTCCCCAGTAGGGGGCCCATGAAAGGCAACCACACATTGATGTTTCGCTCCCTCTCTTTCTCCCTCCCTTCCCCTCTGCCTAAAAATAAATAAATAAAATCTTAAAAAAAAAGACTTGACCCCAAGGGGGAAATAATCCCAGATTTTATCCAAATCCTAATTTCTAACAGGTCAGAGTATGCTTTGCCCAGACCGGTGAAGGACCCCTTTTTATGAACTTTCTAAGATTAGTGCCTAGCCCATCTCTAGGGCTTTTTAACCATCCAGACCTCAGTGGTGTGGTGGTGGTACTTTCCAGTTCTAACAGCTTTTCATTTCCAGTCACTGAGTTAAGGAATCAGAGAAGCACGTTGATAGTAAGTGTTAGTAATCCTCCCAAGATTATTTTTTTGTTATAAAATAAGCCTTCACATAGATGGTGCTTGATATCATTGAATCAGATGCTGACATTGTAGGTAAATTACCATTATTACGGTAAATCACCATTCCAGCCCATCTGTGATGAGAATCTGTTCGCTTGTCCTGTTGCTCTCCCGCAGGATGTGATCAAATCTGGTAAAACATCCTTTGATGATACGTGTGACAGCCGACACACATACAGCTAGAAGGCCAGATACCCAAGAATCCTATTACACCCACATACAATACCATGGCAAATATTTCTAACGCTTTCTCTCATTTTAACGGTAAGATGCTTTCAAAATCCCACCGTGAACTAGCAAGAAGGTATCTCCTCTCTTTTGACCATCCCCCGTCCCAGGAAGGATGGTGGTTCTGACATGGGGAAGAACCATAGACATTGCAGAGTGCGGACACTTATCAACACCCCTCGTCTCTCCGTCAGCACAAGGGAAGGTGCTTCTGTGGACCCTCCCGAGCCTGGAAGAGGGAGCCTGTTGCCTATGCCACCCGAGGGTGGAAGGGCCCCTGCTTGCTGCCACTACATGTGCCACAAATGCCAGCTAAGGGTTTGAGGGATGAGTTGTTCTCTACGTAGCCTGGGATCAAATTTACAATACAGTTCAGACTGGTGCTCAGGGCTTGCTCTGAAAAGTATCCGTAAACATTTTCCACTGGCACTGAGCGTATCGTTTATAGTCTAGTGACTTTCCCTGCTTTCTGCCTTGATGCCAGGTTCACTGCTGCAGCGCAAACGGATCTCAAGGAGCCGCTGAAAGTTCTTGGCATCACCGAGATGTTCGATTCATCAAAGGCAAATTTTGCAAAAATCACAAGTATGTTCAGTTTAAAACTTATTCTTAAACTTGAAGACTGTGTTGCAGATTGAGCCTCTGCTTTGTTCAGAAAGAAAAGGACACAGTTAGGAACACGTTGCCCTAAAACTCTCCCTGGTGTTAATCTGACATGTCATTCATTGATGAGGTTGAGCCATAGTCATTTAAATCAGCATACCAATCATCCCTGCATTTCACGTGGACGTTTCCTGTGAAGCCCGAGTGACTGACTGCACAGTTGAAGAAGCGTTTTGTGCGTTGTCCCTAATACCTCAAAATGTGGCTCTCAATTAGGTATCAGTTTCTTTTCAAATACACATGTTCTCTGTATTTAAAAAATCACGATAGTTTCAATTCTCAAATACTAATTCCCACCAAACAGGCGGACACAGTATCCAGATATGTGTTTTGTCATTTCATGCCCATGAATCTAACATAATATAAATCCAAAGGAGTCTGATTAGAATTTTTTTGTTGCCCAAAACATCTAGGATCCAGCTGGTACGATGTCCCTTCTTTTGCCAACATAGGCACTTTTTCCTGGAGCTATGTGTGAATGGTCAGACCTTCATCTTTTTAATTTGGAGCATAACAACTTCTTCCCAAAGAAAAGTCATGGCTTAAACATTATGTGCACTCCATTTTGTATTTTTCCCCTTGAGCGAGAAGGAATTAGTTCATCCACAGCTTCAGTTGCCTGCTAGTGAACACCTGAGTGCTCGTCCTGGGAATAAACTTGACCCCCCCGGTGGAAATTGCAGCTCCATGGATACTCTGATAGTCTCCTCCTGTTAGCTAAGCGCTTCCCCCCCACCCCCGCCCGTTCACTCGGTGGCGTTTGCATCCCCTGGGAGCTTGTTTGAAATGCATGGTACTGGATCTGACCCAGACCTAGTGAATCAGAGTCTTCACTTTACCAAAGTCTTCAGCCCAATAACATCGGTGAAGCACTCTTTTAAGCTGCACTTTCTCCTTCAGGGTTATCCTGTGGAGCCTAAATGCCACACGGTGTCCCCAAGGAGTTCGCAGGTGTTCAGAGGGAAGACCAGGTGCCCCAAATTCTCCTGAGACGTTCTGTTTCACCCTGCAGGTGACTTGGGCCCTGCAAAGGTGCCTCTCTCTCACCATCAGTCATATTAGAGCCAGGCATCAATGCCGATGATTTAAAACCAGATGACGAACGCGGGGTGGAGAACACTCAATACAATATACAGTGGACGGGTTGTAGAATTGTACACCTGAAAACTATATAATGTTATTAACTCATATCACCCCAATAAATTCAAAAAGTGAAATAAAATAAAATCAAACCAGACGACACAGAAAAAGCCCTGTTTCCTTTCACATCCAGACCCCTGTCTAGGCAAGGCTGACGTTGACCTCCATTTTCATTGTCTCTGAAAGCCGCATCCAGTGGGTCTTGCTGGGATGGAAAGGATTTGCTGAGTAGGGAAATTAATTCACCAGAAGGTTCCAGCGGCAAAACTGCGTTTCTGAGTCTGGCCCTCACAGCAGTCCCAACTCTCCTCATACGCGACCCTCTTCTCTCACTGACGTGCCCGTGGGATGAGTGGCTTTTGTAAAAAGCCAGCATTTACTCTGCTACTAACTAGCCCTGTGATTTGAGGGCAGGTGTTTTTTTTTTTAACACTCTGGGCCTCAGTTTCCCCTTCTATAAATATCATCTGAAGTCATTCCTGGCTCTGACATTATGTAAGTGAAAAATAATGTTACCTTGCTGCTTCTGAAAAGCTGGGCTTCCTTTTCAAAGCTCTGCTCTTTTTTTTTTTAAATCAAATTCTTAGTGATAAGAGTTGAATTGCTAGAGGCACTAACACTTTCGGAGTCTGGGACTCCCTCCTCATAAGTGATATCACAGTTCACATGGCAGATACTGCAGTGACAGTCATCCCACAGCCTTTAATCACTGAGACTGGAAGGGGTCACTTCTCTGCCTGCTTTTGAGAAGTGGAATTTGCCACGGCTGAGGTTTTTTTCCAGCTAAACAGATGGTCTGCATATCAAACAAATGCTGTTTTTGTCTTGTTTTCTGGAAACAGGGTCAGAAAACCTTCATGTTTCTCACATCTTGCAAAAAGCGAAAATTGAAGTCAGTGAAGACGGAACCAAAGCTTCAGCAGTAACGAGTAAGCTGGGTGCTGCTGCCGGGCTGGCCCTGGGGCGGGGGCACACTCACTGCTGACTCCCAGTCAGGCCCTGTGGGCGACTGTAAGAGACAGCGGGGAAATGAGACAAATGCAGGACCTGTGTCCGTGAAGCTCAGTCTGTTTGAGGAAGGGAAGCACTCCAGTGAGAGAAATTCCTGTAGGACAAGAGTCAACAAACTTCTTCTGTAAAGAGCAAAACTATGTATTTTCGGCTTTGTGGGCCGCAGTGTCCCCAGAGCATCTTCTCAACTTCACGATTGTAGTGACAGAACAGTGCGGATGATACAAACAAGGGGGCGTGGCTGTTGATATAAAACTTGACCCCTACACTTGGCCTGGCACTGTCATTTACTGAACCTTGCTCTCAGAAAGACAGAGCGTAGTCTGGCTTCTTACTGGCAGAAGAGACCAGTCTTCAGATTGAAACGTAAGATAATAGCACTTACTACTAGGAAACTAGTCCATCAGGTCCGTCCAGGACAAAGTGAAGAATGAGCACGCAGCTGCTGAATTGCAGCGGGATTGCTACGCAGGACCCTTTCTTGGCAATTTGAACATCTGCATCTGCTTTCTCCTTGATGGCTTATATAATGGAGAAAATAGAACAATCTGAGGTTGTCTTTTTCCTGCACCCTAATTGCCCACATGAGATTGCCTGAATAGATGTGACCAAGCTCTGCCAGCTCATAAAGTGAATAATGTCTCAGCTACACTTGTAACTGGGTCAAATATTTCTGGTCATTAAAAGGTACACCCACAATAGATACTTGATTGCCTTTCTAAAATAAACATTTAATATTCCTTTAAAATAGCATTTAAAACACAGACCTAAAATAAGAGGGCTTGGAATTTTTAAGATGTCTCTTGTCTTTTCTAGGTTATAAGCGACACCTAAATTTTGCCAAAGTTACTGACCAATTTTGCCGATTAGCTACATAATTTGCAGGGCCCTACACAGAATGAAAATGTGCATCCCCTTGTTCAAAACTGATTGAGAATTTCAGCGGCAGCAGCGGATCACTAAACCAAGTGCGGGGTCCTTGGGGGTGTGGGGCCCGGTGTAACCATCTGGGTCACATCCACAGGAAGCCCAGGCCTGCTCTATTCATCTCCTTGGGCTGCCATAACAGACTGGGCGCCTTAGCAACAGAAATATATTTCTTGCACTTTTGGAGGCCGAAGTCCAAGATCAAGGTGTTGGCAGGGTGTCTTCAGTCGTCTCTCCGTGGCTTGCAGCGGCCACCTCTCACTGTGTCCTCCTACCGCCTTTTCTCTGTGCATACATCCCTAGTGTCTCCTTCTCTTCTAACGACACCAGTTTTATTGGATGCGGGCCCTGCCTTCATGACCTCATTTAAATAAATACCTCCTTCAAGGCCCTCTGTCCAAATACAGTCACATGGGGGATTAGGGCTTAAACTTACACATTTGGAGGGGATGCAACCTGGTCTATGATACATGCTCACTACTGAGTTGTTTTCGTAACCCTGGGTTGAGTGGTTTGCCCCAGCAGAGCCGCGGATGTTTCCTTTGGAACATCAAGCCCTAGTCATTAATGCTTTCTGGGCTGGGAACGAGAGGGCAGGCCATCGCAGCAAGCACGGGGCAGTTATGCCTGGCACCCCCTCCTGCGAGACCGTCTCGCAGGCTTATTAAAATCAGGCCACTGTTGGTAAGCATGGCAGAGTAAGCATATCTAAGACCATAAACTGAAGAAGTTTGCTTTCTACATCCAATGCCTACACCAGATGAGCTGAACGACACAATTGGTCCCAGATGAGAGGTCTCTGTTGCCACTGGGAGGGAATCCTAGATCGTGCCAGACGAAGAGGCTCAGCTCTAGTGGCTGAGCGCAAAGCTGGGCCCTGATACACGGAAGGGATTTGGAGAGGCTGAGGGCAGCAGCTGCCATCATCAAGAAGGCGGATGGAAGAAGTAAAACCCAGCCAGTGCTGACAGGGAATATGCATGGGGTGTTCATGAAGTGGCAGACACCGTGCTGAGCGCTGTGATATGTTTGTGTCATTTAATCCTCATAAAGACTCGACAAGGGCTAAGTCCTTGTATTGAAGAAGATGGGGCTTGTATAGACTGGAAGAGATGGTAACTGTCCGCACGCTGGCCCACGGTGGGTGCGCAGTAAATGGTGACTGGTGGGCCTCTTGTTAAGTTGTCGTCAAACACCAGCATCAGGGGCCCATCGGGCCAGCCGCCTTGCTGGCCGCACGTGGGACGTACAGCACGTCGTTTCCTTCTCTCCCCGCAGCCGCGATTCTCATTGCAAGGTCGTCTCCTCCCTGGTTCATAGTGGACAGGCCTTTTCTGTTTTTCATCCGACACAACCCTACAGGTAAGCGGTTCTCCCCTCCACCGGTCACAAGCTGTACGAATTCAGAAAGGCAGATCGCCATTGGGATTCAGTCCGACGGTGCTGCTTTCTGTCTCTCTCCCACGTGGCAGCTGTCGCAAACCCCTCAGATATAGAACCACACACCGCGGAGAGAGAGGAAAACCAGGCTCTTTACAAAGGGTGATGGAATCGTTTAAATAAGGACAAGATTTTGTATTTGTGTTGTTTTGTTTTGTTTTATTTTTAACAGAAAGAGAGCTCTGCAACCCTTAGGGGCACTTTCAACATCTATTGATTTTTTTAATAAATGCGGTAGTTAAATTTTATAAGAAGCTGGATGTCATCAACCTTTGTAAGCCTGCTCTCTGGTTATGACTTGAGGTTTTCTAATTCAGTCGATCTTGGTGCTGTGAGTCATTGGTTCAAACTTCAGCTCCATCTTTAAGGATAAGAGTAGTTCCTAACCCTTAGTACAATTTTAAAGAATAAATAAGATTGTCTTTGTGGAGAGGTTGGCTTCATGTTGGTACAGAGTAGAAACTAATACATCTTACTGTTTACTCTTTTTTAAAATGAATAATATCAGCTACTGCCCTGGCTGGTGTGGCTCAGTGGATTGAATGCTGGCCTGTGAACAAAAGGGCTGCAGGTTCAATTCCCAGTCAGGGCACAGGCCTGGGTTGCAGGCCAGGTCCCCAGTAGGGGGTATGCGAAAGGCAACCACACATTGATGTTTCTCCCCCTTTCTTTCTCCCTCCCTTCCCCTCTCTCTAAAAATAAATTAATAAAATCTTTTAAAAAATAATAAATAATATCAGCTACTTCCCTATCCTCGTGTCCCGTTGCATGCTTAATGTTGTCATCAGTGTGCGCCTGAACCAAACAGCCCACTGTGGGAGCCTCTAGGCACATGTGGCCTTTTCCCTTTTACTTCTCACTAATTTAAATGAAACGTAATGAAAAGTTCCATTTCCCAGTCACATGGGCCATATTTCAGGGGCTCATTAGCCTCGCGTGACTAGTGGCTCCCACATCGGACCGTGAAGATGCAAACGCTTCCCATCACTGCAGAAAGTTCTACTGAGAGCAGTAGGTTAAACTCAGCCCAGAACCTTTCAATATGCCTTTCATCCCATTTCAAACACTGTTTTTTATGGTTATGCCTCATTTTCCTTGACTTCCCTAGGTGCCTTCTTATTCATGGGGCAGATAAACAAACCGTGAGAAGGAATCCAGAGAAGCCATGCAAAGCAAAAGCAAACCCAACTTTGCTGTGAAGAGAAGACTCCCTGGCCTACATCTTTCATAGTTCTTTTAAATATTTTGTACTTTACTTTCTTTTTCAAAACTAGTTCTTGAGAGCGGAGACTCAATGATGGAAGTGTTTCTATTCTGGGATGTGTTGGGGGGGGAAGGGCAGGATGGCTGCAGCACTGTACTGAGAAGCGAATAGAAAGGCTCCCAAATGTTTAAAAGATTCCTTAAACTACTGAGTGGTTACTTAGGTAACAACCCTCTTGAGTATTTACTGTCCAGTTCAGGATTTTTGTTTTGTTTTGTTTATATGTATGGCTTTGCAGAGGAAATTTAATCAGTGTGACGAGGAGAAAAGACATTTTATGGTAGCTTTTACCTTTCTATGAAAAAGTATCATTGGCCTCTTTTATTATTATTATTATTTTTTTTTGTCTCATCCAAAGTCTTGATAGTAAGCATTCTTTGGGGGGGGGTAGAAATAGTGAAATCTCTAGCCTCTGTGTTTTCGATGTCGTCGGTGTTGTTTTATATAATGCATGTATTCACTAAAATAAAGTTCTAAAAACTAATGTCTTGCTAGACAAGGTTTGCTGTCGTGCAGTGTGCCTGTCGCTACTGGTCTGTATTCTTTGGATTTGCATTTTTTGGTATTTTGTACAAAGTAAAAATAAAGTGTTATGAGTAGTTTAAAAAAAAAGGTATCTCTCTGCTATTTGAAAATACAACACAAGAAACACCCTTTTGTAAAGACTCTTCTAACAGAACTTTGCACGTTGGTGAGCGGCAGAAAACCCAGAGCCCTTGGCTTTTCTCTGCAAACCTGACAGTCAGTTGCTATTCTCTGCTCCACCCCGTCTCCGTTCGCAGATCAGTTCAGAGAAATAACCATCTCATTAAACCACCTCTAACCTCAGAGGCCTGTGCACTCACGTGAGGGCCCAGTATCATCGGCAAAAGCAGGGTTTTGTAGCCAAAGCAGAAAGAAGCTGCTGGGGACAAACAAACGTTGAAAATCAGTGAACGGAGGATGTGTCGTTTTGGTGACAGGCCAGAGAGTTTATTTTTTTAAATGACAAGATTTTTTTTTCCCCCCTCCTAATTTCTTCAAGATTTGGGTAGTCTTATCAAAATCAGAATGGTTTAAAATATTTTTTTATCGATACTTAAAAACATTTTAAAATCCTCACCTGAGGACATGCTTATTGATTTTAGAGAAAGAAGGAGGGGGGAGAGAGAGACCTCGATCGGTGGCCTCTATTCCTGCCCTGACAGGGGACTAAGCCCACCATGTAGACTGTGCTCTGGTGGGGAATCACACCTGCAGCATTCTCATGTTCATGACAACCCTCCAACCAGCCAGGGCAACACAGAAACATATTATTAACCTCCGAACTCTACTCATCACTCTTAACGTATTAAAACTTCACATTCAACACCCCACAAATTTGCTGTTTGTAATTCTTGTCAAATGGGCTGTGCTTTGGTTTGCAACTAAGCATGGATACTTTGATTAACCATAAGAGGGAAAGGGGCTACATTTTCCCTACTTGAGATTAAGTGCCACAGACCACTTGTGCTCTAGCAAACATGCTGGTGTGGTCAGGTATTAATGCCTTTTAGAGCTTTACTGGTTTTCCAGTTTTCTGATCCCGTTCAGTTATATTATTTTGAATAGTTTAAAATAGGAACAGTGTTATCAGTAATCCAATTCATTCATTAAAGTACCTTCTGAGTACCAAGTACTGTTACTGTTGGTATTTAACTAATTATTAATAGGAAAGGAAAGCAAAGGGACTTAGACAGGGAGCTTAATAAACTGGGATCATAAACCTGTTTGCTTCACTAGGAAGCTACAGCTTTTCACACTCCAGGGCACCTCAGCATTGTGCTCTGCCAAGAGGATTAACCCTCCATCCTTCCCCCCACCTCTGGTACCAGATTGTTGTGGGGCCCAGGAGGAGGTGCTGGGCCATGGAGGCCTGTCAGTCTCACCAGGGAGTGTACACCTATCAAAACCCTGCAAAAGCTTGGGAAGTTGATTGGTTCTTTTGAAAAAGTTGATTGGTTCTGCTGGTCCACCCCAAGCGCAAACTAATATAATCCCAGGGAAATAAAGAAGCTCTCGCCCTCGCACGCTCTCTCGCTCGCTCTCGCTCTCTCTCTTTCCCCTATGTGACCCGCACTTGCCCCATGCACTCACACGTTCTCTCTCCATAGCCGTGTGGCCTTAGCGGTGGCATGGCCGGCAGCCACGGGGACTCCATCTCCACAGCAGCAGGGAAAACAAACTAAGCAACCTGGATGGGGACTGAGGCCACTGAGCAGCTGCCTGTGGACTGCAAAGGACTGAGCTTTAATTTGAAGCAAAACCTCTGCGCTCTGGCTTTTGTCTTGGCCTTGCTGAGGACAAAGTTGGACTTTTTCCATGGCTGGACAGAGGGAGACGAGACATTGGAAATTCAGAGGCTCAGCCCTCCCAGGACAGGGTCCCATTTATAGGAGGTTAATAGTAAAACCACGTGGTGGGTAGTCACTGCGACCACCAGAAAGAACCATGCGTTCCGACGTTAGCAGGCACCATCAGGCAGCTATCACACTGCACATTCACGAACCTTCTTACTGGGGCGCGACGTTTATCCCTGGGCGGCACGCGCTGTTCTGCGCAGTGATCCCAGCTGAGGCTACAGAGAGTTAAACGGAGTCCACCCTCTCCCAGACGCCTTTGCTGATGGAGCCGTAGTGCAGGTAAGGCGAGTTCCCCCGCGCCGGGGAACGACTGCTCCATCCTCACCCTCCCGCGGGTGCTGAAAGGCGCTGTGACCTCCGGGGAGCCCACTTCCGGCGGCAAGGAATGGAACGCGCCGGTGGCTCTGACGCTCCTTCTCCCAAATCAAGAAAAAGGACGTAGATGTGGAGAAACTGGCTAAATGAGAAATCACTGTTCTACAGCGATACCAGGTGCGTGGTGAGTGTCTGCAGATGAAATTGAATATTGACAAGCAAAGTGGAAGCGAATGTTTCCATTTCTTGGAAGTGCACCTCCTCCACCTGAAGTTTATAATCCCAGCTACCAAAGGTAAAGAGAAGGGTGGCAGGCCTTGTGCTCCTCCTTCCTAGACAAAAAAAAAAAAACAAAAAAAAACAATCATGGGACTAAGAAGTGAGTCCCAGGGGCCAGTGGTCGGGACCCCGACGGACACCACTGTCCTGTTGATCTGAGGATGGTCTGCAGACCATTGACAGTATCTGTCTCGTTAACTATATTGCCTACTGCCCAGTGTCTCCTGGCCCTTTCTGACATGTGCTCTTGCTGTGGAGAGGGTAATATCTGTAACTTACGTAGAAGAAGGGTCATCAGAAAGCCAGGCAAACCCCTCCTCCCCCGGCCGGAAATAGCCTCTCTACCTGTCAGTGACCGCATTACTCAACTCTTCTGCAAAAGTCATTGGTTCAAAACCATCGGTTTACTTTGCAATTTTAATGTACGACAGATGTGGTAAAAAGGCATTCTGTGGATAATCCAATCATGGAGCTCTGCCTCAGCGGAAGGGGAGATAATTTAATGTTTTTCATTTTCTCCATCGTTTTTCTCCCAGAGATTTTCCCTGAAGCTCTGCGTCTTCTGAGGTTAGGGAGCACGGGACCGGCTCTCGGGCACACGAAAAGAGCCAACGAGTGCTATTGGAAAGCTGGACAGCAGCAACACCAAACAGCTTGCTTTTCTTCTCGGGATTCTATGTGCTTGTGATTATCATTTTCGATAGCACAACTTTTCTCCTAGAAGCATTCTTAGTTTGCAAGATGAGGTTCAGTCTGACAATCACTCTTGGTGTTCGAGAGCGAACCACGGCTTTCACGTGCTCTGAGAGCAAACCAAAATCAGTGCACCCAAAGCTGTAGGTCCTAGGGAACAAGGGCAGGGGGCTTTACAAACTGAGGTTTGGAGAGACAGCCCAGGGGCCAGCTGAGGGGGGAAGAGTGGGCTTAGGGATGCAGACATGGGCAGCACGCTGCCAGCCAGGCACTCTCCGTGAGTATCCCTGTGCTGGGGGAGTTGGGAGCTGGGCTGCTGGTGAGAGAAATGGCCACATCTGTTTTTACAAGCTGAGATGGACACTAAGATATCCTTACCTCTGCAGTCAGTGCCTTCTCTTCCCTCATCAAAAAAGTAGGAGAAAAAAAATAGCAAGACGTGGCCAAAAAAAAATCTTTTAAAACTTTTACCCATGGAAGCCCTGCCATTTTCCCTCTTTCCAGTAAATAGAAGAGCTGAACACCCAGACCTTAGCATCAGAGGTAAGTCGTCCGTACATGAAATTCTCCACTTTACACCTGAGGGAACAGGTGCACTAGCTTCTGCACACAAATTCATAGGATGTTAGAGCTGTAGGGGGCCCAGAAAAGTTCTGTTGCACTGTGATCATGTGCCCTATACATACAAACATAATCTCTCCTGTGTGGGGAGAAAAGCCGGTGTCCCTATTCTGGCAGTTTGCACACTACTTAACTGTGAAGTGGAATTACAACACCATCTTGTGGCCAAAAAATATAACATGCTGAACACAATACACAGCCCTTGCTTCCTTCTTGGGAGTTTGAGTTTTTAGTAATATAGTTCACTTTCTCATGATCACATAAAATACTTTGAGAGTAAATTTCATACTATATGTCTGTACATAATAAAAAATTATGTACTAAAAACAATAAGGCTTATGTATTGAGTCTGTAGACGTCAGTGTTACATTTTTGGCTAAGGAACTTCTTTTGGTGCCATTATTTGAGCATTTTGGGCTTAGGGAACTGGAGTGGGAAGAGGTGAGAAAGGGTATCAGAATCTCAAAGGAAATGGCTTTCCTGTCTTTCTCTGATGCCCAGTTCACTTATCAGTACTTCTACACCCCACCAACTTCCTGCCGCTGTGACAGCTACCTGTAACAGGGGTGTCCAACCTGCGGCCCAGGGGCCACACGTGGCCCAGGATGGCTGTGCATAACCTTAAACCAGTATGAAATTCTGTTGTGGTTACATGTCACAGTGTATTTAACGTGTAGGAGGCCCCAGACAACTCTTCTGCGTGTGGCGCAGAGACACCGAAAGGTTGGACACCCCTGGTAGACATTAGTCAGAAACCCAGTCCTCCAAAAGATCACTGCATCTTCTCAGTTACACAGCCCCTTTATATCCTCGTAACCCACGTCCTTCTTGCTCGCCCATAAAACTTACGCAGGATTTATTCTCTTTAGAGCGAATTAAATAGCTGTCCAGATTGGTTCCAAGTTTCAAGCTATTTCATATAAAGCTGAAAAAGTGAGCTGATTTGTTTTCTACATCCCAGCCCATCACACGTTCGTGGGTACTTTTAAAAAGTACGACTGAATTCATGTACAAAGAACACTTTACTTAGAAATATCACATTCGCCATAAGGAACGTGGATTTCTTTACTTGCAAACCAGCTTTTATGTACTAGAGCTAGCTTTGTTCCATAGGTAAGTCAAAGGCATGCAAGGTTTAGAAGCTTGAAATATCTGAGAGTGAGGATACCTGCCCTTGGAGGTTAAGGTCCTGCAAGCTTCCACAAACAGAAATTTGGGATTGCATTATCAGCACTACTTATAGGGGGAAGAAGGATGACTGGCTTTGCACCTAACTTCTTTAAAAACCTTTGAAAAAAATGTCCACCTAGAATAAAATGTGGATATTCTACCTAGAACCTGACATTTTTGCATATAATGGATAAGTTTGTGGTTGCAGGACATTTATCATCTTTCGTTTCTCGGGAACTTTCTGTAATCTCCTTTCTCTCGTGTCAGTGAGCTGCTTATCGATTCATGTTTACTTTTTGTGGACGGCACAGAAAAGCGTGGCCTGGTCCACTGTCCGTGTTCAATGATTAACTCTCACATGAAAGGTGAAGTCATTCACTCATCTACTGATTCAACCAACTACGTAATTCTCAAACTTCCCACCCCCAGAAGTCTGTGCGTTAGCTGTGGTATCTGTAAACCCTCCCAAGTTCCACTTTCCGAACCCAGTCCGAGGACAGATTCAGAAGTTCTTCATCTTCCTTTATAAAAAGATTTCATGGCAAAAGTGCTGTTTACACATTTTACCTGTTCTAGTCTGAACTCCCAATTCTCATTTTTCTTGTTAACTCCTGGGAGTGGCTACTGGTAGACTGAAACTAAAACTTGTTACTCTTGCCAGAAAGTTAAAAAGAAATAAATCAAAGGAAATTTGCAGGTGGATTAATGAATTGAACACAAAGGATTAAAGACCTGGAAGGACACATTTAAGATTTGTCTTCAACTGCCCGGCTGGTGTAGCTCGGTGGATTGAGCGCGGGCTGGGAACCAGGCGGTCCCAGTTCGATTCCCAGTTGGGGCACATGCCTGGGTTGCGGGCCAGGTCCCCAGTGAGGGCCATGTGAGAGGCAACCATACATTGCTCTTTCTCCCTCCCTTCTCCTCTCTCTATAAATAAATAAATAAAATCTAAAAAAAAAAAAAAAGTAAATAAAAAAAGATTTGTCTTCAACTGAATTAAACACTTTAGAATAGTGCCTTGTGCACAGTAGTTATAATTACAGTATGGAATATTAAATTGATAAATACACACTTTATTTTTTCATTAAATGGCCTCAATACTTTAAGCTGCTTTTGATCTTTGTGTTTTCCTTTAAAAGCATAAAAGCTATCTTTTCTGCTGTTTATTTTATAGAAAGTGAATGATTAGAAAATGAACTAGCCCTCACTGGTGTGGCTCCATGGACTGAGTGCCGGCTTGTGAAGCAAAGGGTTGCCAGTTTGATTCCCGGTCAGGGAACATGCCTGGGTTGTGGGCCAGGTCCCCAGTACAGGGGTGCATGAGAAGCAACCACACATCGGTGTTTCTCTCCTCCTTTTTCTCCCCCTCTTCCCCTTTGTCTAAAAATAAATAACATTTTTGAAAAAAAGAAAATGAATTAGTATACAGATTTTTAAACCTAGATGGAATCTAGAGAGTGCATAAATACCTAATTGCTACAGTACACACCTTACATTTCTAAAAGTTAAATTATAACATTACTATTTTAGCTAAAATTATAATAGAGAGGCAAAGTTCATTCACCTGGGTAAATCAAACTAAACTACAATTAAACAATCAGAGAAGAATAACTTTATTAGTATTGCAGCAAAGTTCACATAAAACATACATTCAAATTATGGTACCTCAAAGCTAGAAGGATATAAAATACACCTAATTGTACAAGTTATACACAATAATAAAATCAAGAACCTAGTAAAAATTTATTGGGAAAACATCAAAAAAGACAAAACAAAAATGATTTAAAACAAAAAATAAAAGAAAACACATGCGCCGATGAGTACTCGTTTAATTTCAGGAACTCAGTATGAGACAGAAAACATTTCTCTACAATCTGAACACTGTGACACCTGTCTCGATGTTTTGCTTACAAACTTCAGGTTCCGTCTACGGCCCTACCACCCTGAACACGCCCAGTCTCGTCTGACCTGGGAAGCTAAGCAGGGTCGGGCCTGGGTAGCACCTGGATGGGAGATGAACTTCAGGTTCCTCCAGCTTCGGCCGGCTAGCCGGCAGTGAGGGTCTTTTCTGTTCTGAACGCCTCTCTGGGCTTGGAATAGTCCCAAGGCCGTCTGTTCTCCGTGAAGCCGTAGAGTTTCCTAAGTGCCACTCGAGCAGCTTCTTCTTCTGCAACCAGGACTGTCTCCCCGGGCCCTTCTGCCATCAACTTCTTGTCACTAGGTGAAAGAGCGGCAGCAGTCTGAAAGTGCCTGGTGCATCAGCGAGCACAGTCCACAAACCCGCCTCGCCCTGTAAATCTCATTTTGGCACCACTACCCACCAGGAGCAACAGAAATATTGTACCGTTTTTTCTTTCTACCAGCAACAGTGTATATGAACTGCTGACAAGAGATACGTTTAAGGCTTGCCAGCCTGAGAAGCAAGAAGTATCTTTCTGTTTTGCTTCGCACTTGAATTGAAACTAAAGACGAAACTTTACATGTTCCACCTATTTTCTCCTTTGTGATGCCCTCTATGTTATGGTTATAAAGCCCCACGTCTCGTAACGATTAGAAAAACAGTTACCTAATAAGCTCTTAGTTATCTTAGATATTCACTGTTTACAGTTAACACTCTAACCCACCTGAATTCAACTGGGGCAGGTCCACTGTTTACTAAGAACACCGGAAAGTTCTGAACGTAAGTTGATTTACACATACGCATACATTTGAGAACAAAACCCTTCCTTTTCCAGTCTTGGCTCAGCTAAAACTGTTACAGGTGTGGATCAGGGTTAAAACTTGAGTCAAAACTTTTATTTTTTTCTCAAGAAATATTTAGATTAACATATAGGCCATGAAATTCTATAGTAATAGTTGGTTATTAAAAGCTACTATTAGCATGAAAAAGGTGAAGGGATTAAGAAGTACAAGTTGGCAGTTACAAAATAGTCACGGAATGCGAAGTGTAGCATAAGAAATATGCTATTATTTTGTGGTCAATAATATTGTGAGAAGTATGTGTGGCACCAGGTGAGTACTGGAAACATCAGAGGATCACTCTGTAAATTATATAAGTGTCTAACCACTATCTCTGCTGTACACCTGAAACCAACATAAAATAATACTGAATGTCAACTGTAATTGGAAAAAAAAAAAATTTCAGGGGAAATAAGATACTATTAGCAATCCACAGATTACGTACCTTTACCAAAGAATGACCAACAGGAAAGGATGTGGTACTCAGATAACCATGGTAATGAGAATTAAAAATTTTTTTAATGCAATTAGAGGTTTTACTAAGGAATTATGAAAAATTATTTTTTAAGGTTTCCAAACAGTGTTACAAAATTAAGATTAAACTTTTACTAACCAGTATAAGCCAACGAAAAACACAGGCAAAGCTGTGGTGCTTCCAGACTGCCTGGTGAGCCTCGATTCGGGAGCTGAAATATTCCTTTTCTTCAACTCTTCCACCAGCAGCCCCATGGGGTTGACCACACTCCAAATCTCAAAGAGATCTTTCCCAGTTAGCTGTGTAATTAAGAAGTCCTGCATATAAAAATGCAATTTATACATTTAAATTAGTGCAAAGAAAATAAGGACTATCATTCAAAGTACAATTTCAACAGAAATTAAAAACTTATGGGAAATAAAAGAAAAAAGTACTATTCCTTCCCATTCCCATATAGTTTTCTCATGTAAATTTTATTACAATAATCATAGTTGAAGGAAACATCCTGTCTCATAATTTAGAACTATATTATCAGTAAGAAAGATATTTTTAAAAAGAGTTTAATCAATGAATAAACAGTAATAACTTCTGGCAGAAACTCCTGTAAAAAGGCACTGAGGGCCTTCTAGGTATCACTACTTCTTTGCGCAAGTTCACGATTTTAAAGTCACTGGAATAATAATTTCACAATTTTGGCAGCTGTGAAGCTGGGGAGATCCTGGCCAGGCCGAGGACGCGCGATCTCACTGCCCCCGGCCCTCTGACCCTCCCCGGAACACCCTCCCCCACCAGTGGTAGTAAGTTCACAGTAACGGCCCTTTTAAAGTATTTATGACTTGATATTCTTTTTTTTTTTTTAAGTATTGTGTTGTTGTTTTTTTTTTAAGATTTTATTTATTTATCTTTAGACAGAGGGTAAAGGAGGGAGAAAGAGAGGGAGAGAAACATCAACGTGTGGTTGCCTCTCACCACAGCCCAGGCACAGGCGTAGGGGACCTGGCCTCAACCCAGGCACGTGCCCGAACCGGGAATCGAGCCAGCAACCCCTCGGTTTGCAGACTCTAGCTCAACACACTGAGCTACACCAGCCAGGGCTGACTTGATATTCTTTAAATTTAAAAACCTAAAGGTCTGAGGAACTAATTATGAACTTTCAAAGCAGAATTCTTTTTGGCAATAAATTATATTGTATAGGAAATATGAGAACAAACATTAATTTTCACAATGGTACACTGTATTAAACACAGTGTATTACAGGAAGGGTGCATGGGAGAAGATGGAAGAAATAAATAAAGATTTCTTAGTTCATGAAATAGAGTCATTTTCATTACAACACTTCCCCAGCTGTGCTAATAAAAAATATTTATAAGGCCATTCTCAGCTGGGGATGTTGAATCTTTTAATGTACAGAGGCAGAATGCTTACGAGACATACATGGTTATTCACCTATGTATGAGTCACTGGATTGTTTGCCGTACAGAATAACCTGTTGTAGGGTAAGGAAAATAATTCTAATGCCTAAGACAGTCATAGGAATAGAGAAAGAAATCCCTGGGGTGATTACTTGTGCCTCCTATTCTCTCCTCTTGGCCCTGATCTTATTAGTTTATTATCAGAGCTTTCAGTAGGGTGTGCGTCGGTGACTATTCCAATCTCATCTCCCCTCAGTTGGGAGGGAGTGTGAAGAATCGTCTCTACAATGCACATTTGATCATGGAGATCTACCATCAGAAACTCCTCCAGCTGGCTTTACATTATTAATCTTGACAAGACCATCAAATACACACTCCTTAGCTGAGCTAAGAACAGTGCTGCTTAAATTTGGGGGGCAGAAGCAGCAAGCGGAGAGCTAGCTAAAGCAGATTCCTAGGCCCTCCTCACAGAGACTCTCATTCAGTACTCTGAGGTGGTGCCTTAGAACCTGCATTTCTAATGAGTTCTCGGTGATGCTAATGCTACCTTTGCAAACTGTGTTCTGAGGAGCACTGAGTTTAAAAGATCTTCCACATTTTGGCTCTTAAAGGTCCAGAATGTCTCCTGTCCCTTTTCTAGATTTAAAACAATCTGGCCACACAAAATGACTTGTAGTCTCCAGAGCACAAACTCTTCCTCAAGGCTTCTTCCTGGAATGTCCTTAGGGGCAGGCACAGCCTCTGTAACACTCCCCGAACCCTGCTAGGGTTGCCTCCTCTCTTTCTAGCGCCTCTATGAGAGAACCTCCCACGTTCCCACGCGATCTGCCCCCTGACCCTCAAGGCAAAAATCGCATCCGGGTTAGCTCAGGTAGCTCAGTGCCTGGCATAAACAACACAGGACGATTCACGCCTGTCAATTCTGGGACGGGAAACAGACAGACACAAAAACGAAATGAAACTAAACAAACGCGCTTGACTTAGGCATAAGTATCTGAATTACCTAACAGGCTCTACGCCTGGAACTGTCAAAGAGGCACTAAAACATGGTGAGCAAATATTTCCAGAATGACCTCACAACTACCGCACAGAAATCTCGAAAAAGTGACTGAACATTGCGGAGAGGGTGCTAAGACTCCGAGGAAGAGAGGGCGATAAAAGAAAGACGTGGAAATGAAGGGAGGACTTGCGAGAATGTCTATAGAAAAAGCTACTTAATTCTGGGAGGGGGAAGCAGGAGATGCTTTCCTTTTCCCCTCAGGCCCAGGGCCTTGACAGTGTCCACGGCCTCCGACCCGGGGTGGGGCGGACAGCCAGCTGGCAGCCAACCCACGCTCCTGGCTTAAAGGCAGGAGGCCAGCAGAGGCCGCCTGTAGGAGTGGAGGGAAGTCTGCAGCGGACATCTCGGGTGTAAAACTCCTGAACACCTGATGTGGGACTCACAGAGGCTGCCATTTTTAAAGAATCTTTCCAGGAAACCACACTCCAAGAAGGGCAGGAGCAGCCACGTCAAGGAACATGGCAGGAAGGTTGCAGCAGGGGACACAAGGCCCATTAGAGCCTGTTCCCAATACTACCATGAAAAAGCTTTAGATCTCTCTCATTTCACACACAACCTTCCAAGGTCACAGCGCACAGAAATAAGGACAAAAAGAAATTTTTCCTTCTGTCCACCTCCAATTTGTCCTGGTATGTGCAATTAACAATGACCTACCCTGATGAAAAGCGCAGCCCTCTCAGGTCCGCTGCTCTGTAGCAGGGCTCCAATTACTGCGAAGAAAGTCCGCTGTAACACAGTCGGGGGGACTGGGAACTCCGCACTCAGTGTTAACTGCTCCACCGCCAAGTTTCTAGCCACATGGCCCACGACCTCCTCGCCAGTGAGAAAGTCAACAAGGCTCTGAACGCCTTCAGTGGGCAAGTGTGGGAACGCGTCCTCCAGAAACTGGGTGAGGCAAGCTTGGGAAAAAGTTGACCCTTGTTCCGAGAGCTCTTGATTGTCTTTAATATTCAGAAGAACAGCTTCCTTCTCTATGCCAAGTTTCTGGCGCTTGGCTTCCTCACTTTTAATGTAGCAGCTATTCACAAACGCAGTTTTGAGAAGATCTAAGGAAAAGGCTTCCTGTAACCGGTGTCCAAACGCTTGGACTTCAGCATGGTAGTCCCAGTTGGGCTTCTCCGACCTGAAAACGTAAAGCAGAAGACAGGAAACTACACAAAACTTTCATTTTAATGCCATGCTTTGATTTTCTGAAAGTTAAAATTTGAGTCAGATGATTACTTGTTCTTTGCTAGATACATTGTTGGAATATTTTTATCTTTGAGCCAATTGCTACATTAAAGCGCTCTAACCATGCAACTACACTTACTACCTAGGTGTGAAATACAAATTATAATTTCACAGGTTCAAGCCATCAACAGTAAATACATTGTATTTCTCATATATTTTATCGAAAACATCCATTTAAATTAGCAATTAAGAAGTAGGTTAGAAGTTCAAAATCATTCCCAAGAATGACTGAAAGGTCTTTTTTTAAAGACTATTAACCTAAAATAAAACTTTTAAGTAAAAGAGGGCAGCAAAGTATAAAGATCTGAATTATACACAATTAAATGTGTATGTAACCCACAAATTTCTTCCAACTATAAAATCCTAAAATGACTAACCTCACAATCAGAGAAATGTGAATTAAAAAGAAATATTACAAAAAGAAGATAATATGTGTGTTCAAACAGTACAGGAATATGAACACGCACATTCCTACTGGTAGGTGTATAAACCGCATTACCTAGCTTTTTTTTAGGGGGGCGGAGGGCAACATTAAAGTAGCTGTCGAAATTTCATACTAAATCTCCAAAGGAGTAATAATTTCAAAGCTACTGACTGTTACATCGGTTGTAATAGCAATAATATGGAACTCAAATGCCCGTAAGTGTAGCCATAAAAGAGTGAAGTGCTGCATCTATTTGTACTGCCACGACGAGACGCCAAACCCATTATTTGAGAGAAAAAGATGCAAAATCTCGTGTACAGTACGATCTGATTTGGCCCTATGAAGATCTGCGTCTCTTTCTACCGGACCTTCTATTACTGAAACAAGATTAATTAGAGCAAAAACTTAAACCTAAAATGTTTCCCTTTTACTCTAGACAGTGGGATTGTGGTGAAATACACTTAGTTTTTTTCTTCCTCTACATCGTAATGCTGTGGGATGCTTTCTTCTCTCTTATCGCAATTGACAGGCTTCTGAATGGAGTTCCAAAGCGCAGGGGGCAGCCCCGCGCTCTATGCGTGGCACAAACCCAGTATCTTTGGGTAAGACGCGTCCTCGTCACATGGGTGTTTACACCGCAAACCTCCTAGGCTCGAACAAGACGCACGTTAGCGACGAAGGACCCCTCCCCGCCGCCGGGCCGAAGCCAAGTGGGAGGTCCCAGGTCCTCGATCGCCACCGTGCCCCCTTCCCGAGGCGGCTCCTACCGGCGGACGGGCGGCGGCGGGTTCCGGAGCAGGCGCCACCGCTCCAACTCCTTCTGGAAGCGGACAGCTGCGCGGAAGTCCTTCACTCCCCGAGATGGCGGGGCTCGAGCGGGAATGGCCGGTGCCAGGAGGCAGCGAGGGCCCCGCAACAACAGCCTGACCAACCCGGATGCCATTGCAGGGGAGAAGGCAATGGAGGGCGGAAGGAAAAACGTCGGAACAGTGTCGTGGTGACACAGGCCCCTCGGCATTGGGGCGCTAAGGTAGGCCGGGGCGGGGCCAGCGCTCAGTGGGAGGGGCGGCTGCGGTGAGCGCCACTGCGCGTGCGCGAGCGCTGGGCCTTGGCAAAGCGGGGGCCACTCTTGGATGAGCAGGTACTGAAAGGCGTTTGGATCCAGAAATTTATGAAAGAGGTTGCTTCACCTTGTCAGTTGTCCCTTGTTCCTTCCTTTCTCGTTAAAGAAAAACAGAAAACTTGTTTTACGCTCAAAGAAAACACTAGTTCTCCCCCCCAAATACTCAGCAACATATATTTAGTCTTAGTTCCAGATCATAAATGGAGCAACTATTTGAGCAAATGTTCATCTCGTCTGTCTCCAAAAAACCTTCGTTTCAGGAGTCCTGGACTAAGAGTTACTGATTTAGCCAACATTAAACCTTTTAGTTTAAAACAACCTTTTAAAAAAGCATTAGAAAAAAAAAAAAGAGGACAAGGGGAAAAATACATCAACATGGGAACAGTGGATACATACGTCTTTTTTCTAATCTTTCACTCTTTAGCCTTATTATATTGCTGTCCTGACAAGCTTAACATAATTTTTTTAAATGTAATATTGATTTACAAAGGATTACTTGTCCGAATTCCCAGTTTTGAGCTGCCTGCTGAACATCTGGACCCTCAAGAAGAACCTCTTTCTGCAGTCTCTCTTGTTGGGGGCGTCGGTGTGCCTTGAAGTCACCCAGACTGGGCTCCTATGTCGGACCCTGGCTGGAACAAATCAACAGAAAAAAATAAAGGAAATGTAGAATATTTGAATACTGACAAGTTTTTTTTTTTTTTTAATTAATCAGAAAATTATTGGAGGTTTACAATGGTGGTATTTTAGTTCTGTTTTTTAAAAGATCTACCTTTTTGAGATTTATGCTGAAATACTTATGAAAAACAAGCTACCTCAGATTCTCAAAACAATCAGGGTGGGAGTAGGTGGGGTTATTCTTGAAATAATCGTGGCCTTGAGTTGCTGTCAAAAATTAATTTAATTATTTAATTTAAAAAATAAAATGCAGATTAAGCCAGTCTTCTGCTCAAACTCCCCAATGGTTTTCCATCTCCGTTAAGGCAAAAATCAAAGTCCTTATCATTCCTCAGGCCTGACATGGTCTGTCTGGTGACCCTTCTGTCCTCATTTCCGTCTGCACTCCTCACTCACTCCGCTCCAGCATCCTAGCTGTCTTGCTAATCCTAGAAACCCTCACCGCAGGGCCTTAGCACTTGATGTCTCCTTTTCCAGGCCAGCACTTCTCCCATGTTTCCACACAGCTTACTCCCTCCTCTCCTTCTTGGCTGAAATGTCACCTTCTTCCTGAAGCCTTCCCTGGCCACCTATCTCAGGTTGCATTCCCCAGAAGCAGATGCTGAGACAGAAGTTGGCACACGGGGTGTTTATTAGGGATCCATAGCTGTGAAGGGAGCTGTAACAGGAGTAGGCTGATGAAGTAGCTGCAATGCAGGCCTGGCAAAGCCTCATCCAACCTGGGAGAGAGTTCTGGAGCCGGTATTGCCCATCAGTGTGTCCCGGGCAGGTTGCAGGGGCCCTGCCTTTTATATTCACGTCTCATTTAGTTACTGAATTCAGGCTGCCCCGTGGAGGGCATAGCTGAGCATGGTGGCTCTCTGAAGCGAAGGCAGACTCTGAAAGAGATGAAAGCTAGAGAATGCCTGCTGACCACCCTCCTTCCACGAAGCTGGATGGGTACAGAGTATCTCTGGACCTACCACACGACCCATGTAAAATTGGAACACTTCCTAGAGTCCCTATCAACCTTCCCAGCTTTATTTTCTCCACGGCATTTAATATCTGTTAATATACTATGTAAAATTGGAACACTTCCTAGAGTCCCTATCAACCTTCCCAGCTTTATTTTCTCCACGGCATTTAATATCTGTTAATATACTATGTAATTTATTTATTTTGTTTATTATCTGCTTCTTTCACTGTAATAGAAGTTGTAATGATAGAGTGATTTTGTCTCACTTAAGCACAGTTACTTTTAGAATGGGGCCGGCCTCACAGCAGTTTCTCAACAAATAAACATTTGTTGTTGGAAAAAAGTTGTTCAATAGCTTGTTTAGTTATTAAACTGTACAAGCCTTACAAGAACCATGTCTTATTTATTCATCTTGTCAGCGCACAGCATGTACGAGATATACAATACATGTTTGTTGAGTCAGTGAATAAATATGTCCATGAATGGATATTAACTTCATTATAAGAAAGTACTAGTACAGTGCTCTCCAACAGAAATACTAAGTTAGCCACGTATATAATTTAAAATTTTAGCCGTATTAAAAAATAAGAAGAGGGCCCTGGCTGGTATAGCTCAGTGGATTGAGTGTGGGCTGCGAACCAAAGGGTCGCCGGTTCAATTCCCAGTCAGGGTACATGCCTGGGTTGCAGGCCGGGTCCCCAGTGGGGGCCACATGAGAGGCAACCACACACTGATGTTTCTCTCCCTTTCTTTCTCTCTCCCTTCCCTTCTGTCTAAAAATAAATAAATAAAATCTTTAGGAAAAAGAAATCTTTAAAAAAATAAGAAGAAACAAGTAAAATTAATTTTAATAATATCTAATTTAATTCACTATGTCTAAAATGTATTATTTCAACATGTAATCAATATAAAAATTATTAATGAAATACCTCATGTCCTTTTTGTTCTGTACTAAGTCTTTAAAATTTGGTGTGTATTTTGCACTAGATACATTTCAAGTGCGGGATACCCAGGCGAGCAGCACGATTCTAGTGCAATTCTGCAGTTCAGGAGTGAAAATAATACAGTGTGTGGGGAGGAGGGTTGGAAAGGGGAGGCCCCTGGAGTCAATGACTTCCTGGGTCCCAATCGTGACTCATTAACTTCCTAGCTGCTGATGTTCTCCAGCAAAAAGTCACCAGGAACACATTTGTAGTTCACAATAGGGTTGATTGCCTGTTGGAGGGAGGGGAGTCAATGATAGAAAGGACTTACAAGATTTACATTTGTGTGTTAGGTGATTTGGGGGAGAGCTTAAAGCGAAACGGCTTCCCTTACTTGGACTGGATACTGTCAGGAAGTGAGGCTAATTCTATGCTTGGATGTCTTACTAAATCTTGTCTAGATGTAGGGAGACAGAGCCTGATGCTGTAATTGGGAAATAAGAGCCACTCATATTAGCCGGAATAGGGGGATGTTTGGTCATTTTTGTGGTTTGGACAATGTTCATCGTCTCACTGTGTTTAAATATGCTTATGAAGTCACCTTGTCTGATGTTTATGTTCCACAGGAATAAGCTGTGAGCACCTAGCAACACCGGAGCCTGGTTGATAGTACCAGGCCAGCTCCTGGAGGTCAAGGCTGCCTTTCTGTTTCACATAGCTATGTGACCTTAAGCAAGTGATTTCACTTCTCCCTGGTTCAGTTTTCTTATCTCTAAAGTGAGAAGGCAAGAGCAAATCTCTCTCCATTTCTTAAGGTTGTTATCAGTAATAAAGGAGATAATCCATGTAAGGAAATTGGGATAGTGTCTAGTATGTAGTTGCTGCTCAGTGAGTGTCACCTACTGCCTTTCAAAGACTCAACTGCACTCTATTTTTTCATGCAAACATCTCTGAAATGAAGGTGTCTTCCAAATAATGGCTTTTTAGAATGAATGCAATGTAATATTATTATTTTCTGAAGTTCTGGTTTGGGGGACAATTTCTCTTCCCTGACAACCGTTCAATCCATTCTGGGGTAAAGGACTTTACTTTTTGTGGACAAAAAAGAGGTCACATACCAAACCTGACAAGCTCAGGGGAGGCTTGCATGGTGGCCTTACAAACTCGGAAACCCAAAGTAACCACATAGGATGGTCTGAACATAAAAATTCTTAACTGAAAGTGAGTCGTGGTGGGTGGTCACATCCTAGGCCTGTAGTGTAGCTTCCTTGACAAAGGTCAATGTTTACCTCAAGTGAGCCTGTTTGTTGTCTTTGTGCATCTAAGATAACATACCTTTGAAAGGCCAGAGTAATCTTTTCCAGACCCCTCATTGTTTTCTTGTACCCCCAATACTACCTCTATGTGTTGTAAATGTTAATTAACTGTGCTGTACCCCCCAATGTAAGCGATGTATGTTTCTCCGTTTTACTTTTTATCTAATTCCAGAGATTTCCCCACTTTGCTTTCTCCTGCCCCCCTTAATCTACCACTTACGGATTTCTTGTAACCCTCTTTATGTCTCCTTCTTTTATTCTAAGGTATAAAATAAGATGCAAAACTGACGTTCTCTGGAGCATTTTCTCAATCTGTTCAGATTTCGCTTTCTGGAAACTGTCGTCAGTTTGGCGCAAATAAACTACTAAACTCTTACAAAGCTTTTCCTTAGGCTGGTCTTTTTTTTTTCCTTCACATTTTCAACCTTTATAACTTTCCCTACTTCCGGGCAGACGTCCTCTGTGGCGCTCTACCCGCTTTGTGAATTTAGCTGCGCTTCTTCCCGCGGCAATACGGCGCCTGCAGGCGCAGCGCTCGGGAGTTTACGGCAGCGCAGCGCCCACGAGGCCCGGGAGCCCAGGCAAACCGGCGCTCTCGCCCGCCCCGCCCGCCCCGCGGTCAGCTGATGGGCCGCCAGCCCCGGGAGGCTGCCGTCGCGCGAACATGGCGGCCGAGATCCACTCCAGGCCGCAGAGTAGCCGCCCGGTGCTGCTGAGCAAGATCGAGGGGCACCAGGACGCCGTCACGGCCGCGCTGCTCATCCCAAAGGAGGACGGCGTGATCACCGCCAGCGAAGACAGGTCTGGCCAACGGGTCCGGCGCGGGGCCGAGGAGAGACGGGGGCGGCCCGTCCTCCGGCAGGCGACGGGGTGTAGGGGCGGTGGGGCTAAGCGGCCCGGTCCCTCTCCGCTTGGGGGCGTCCCCGGTTCCTAGGACGCGTGGCCCGCTGCGCCCCTCAGTCCGCTGGAACTCCCGGTTCCCACCCGCCAGCCCTCCGGTTTCGATCCCCGTCCGGGACCTTGGTCCCTGCCACGCCCCTCGGGGACCCCTGACTCCCTCCAGCCGGGGGAGCTCAGTTCCCGGATCCCACGGCGCCCTTCTAGCTGGGGATCCCTGTCCCAATACGCCCCTCCAGCCTGAGACTCGCGTTCCCGCCGCTCCTCTCTAGTCTGGGACTCCCATCGCCTCTCTAGCGCGCCCCACGTCCCTTCCATCTCGGGACCCCAGTCCCCGCCTCTCCTTTGTGGGATTTCGTCCCGAGCTGTTCAGTTCCGAGCCTCCTTCTCGGGAGCCAGGAGGACGGGAGGCGGGTTACGGCGGGTCCTGGTTTCCGGGATTCCCTCATAGCAGCAAACCTCCAGGGCTTTCACTCTCTCGCTTCGGCTTCGCTCTGGGCTTTACACATCTCTTTTGCGCGCAACACCAAGGTCCCAAGATCATTTATTTTACACAGCCGCTAAAACCACCTGAACTCTTATTTACTAGTTTGTTTGTTTTCCTAAAAGCGACTCATTTTTTTTTAAGCCTTAGATGCTTTTATTTTCAAGGACATTTTACATTACCACCACAGTGGAAAACCAGTATCACTTGCCATAAAGAATTAGACTAATAGCTAAAAGATGTTCATCTGTGTGCACCTAGGTCCCAAGATCTTTTTTGTATTGGGACGACTTTCATTGAATGCCCACCATACTTTGGGAAACACTGATACGACCTGATTTTCTCATTTCACGCAAGAGGAAACTGAGGACCATGAAGAGTCCAGACTCCAGCTCTCTGGTCTTCCCAGGGCTAAGTAATCATTGGAGAGATACTTGCTTAAAACTTTAGCATTTTTATAACTCTCAACGTTTCAAGGGTTAGTGCTTTCCTGTGGGAATTTGGAGGAAATGACTGATGTTTATTGCATGAAACTGTTTCCTTGGTACAGTGAATGGTCTTAAATGGTGACATTCCGAAAGTTGAAAGGCTTTCTGGAAGACAGAATGTACTGCTGTTCTCTCAAAGCGGGAGGCGTAGGGTCCAACTTTTTGTAATCATGGTGTGGAAGTAAGTAACCTTGAGAGCCTGTCCTAAATGGGAAGAGGGAACCTGAAGCCCCCGGTGCCTATTTGGGCTCTGTATTTTGCTTTTGAGTGAGTTCGTTGTGAGCAGGCCGTGGCCTCTTCCTGCCAGTTTACAAGGCGAGAAAGGGGTACGTGAGTCCTAAGGAGAAAAGAGGAATGTAAAAAAAAGGCAAAGGACAGAATAATGATATTTGCATCATAGGAACATAGATAAGGACACTTCAGACAAGTGAACTGTTTTTATTCAGTAAAATGTTTTATTTATGACTCATGCACGTTGGATAAATTGCTGAGTATTTGAGGTTATTGTCCAGGCGCACTGCTGATAAATGTCTTATGGGGAGGGATTACACAGCTGCTCTGGGACTGAAATGTTCTGGGGGAGCCTTAGATCAGCTCTTGTTTTCACTCGGGCACAGCAGGGCACTGGCAGGTGACTGGACCAGGTGAGCGGTGGCACCTTGGGATTCTGATTTGTGTTTCAGACCCATGGAACTACCTTGAAAGGAAGACGGCCTTTTTAGCCAGTGCCACGTTGTATGAGATTCAATGAAAGAGCATGGCTATGGGTTTGTGTTCTTGTTTTTTGGTTTGTGTGTGTGTGTGTTTTCTTGGTGGTTTGTTTTTAAATTGTCATAAATGTGTGTCAGACTCTTCAATCATTCATTCATTCATTTATTCACTCATTCACATATTTAGAAATACTGAGCTTATTGAGTACCCGACCCTAGGGATACAACAGGGATCAAAAGCCACAGTACCTGTCCTCATGTAACCTCTGATTCATTGGTTTTTATGGCCTCCGACCTGACGGAACCAGCATATTGAAGACACAGAATACTGACCGCCCTTATTCATCAAACAAGCACTTATTGGACACTTACTATGTACAGACTCGTGGGAAAGGGAGACAGCTGACTCCAAAATCGCTGTTTCCAAAGGGCTGGACAGTGTGGGGAGGAGGCGGCCGTGTGCTCTCAGCTTTCAGGTGCTGGGAAGACAGGAAGGAGTGTCATTAGGTGAGGGCCAGGGTTTAAAAAAAAACTGGCTTGCACCTTTTCTCAACAACCTCTGCTTTAATGATGAGAAGAATAACTTTTAATCTTTAAAGTAAGGTCCAGCCCTGGCTGGTGTAGCACAGTGGATTGAATGTGGGCCTGCTAACCAAGGGGTTGCCGGTTCGACTCCCAGTCAGGGCACATACCTGGGTTGCTGGCCAGGTCCCCAGTGGGGGGCACGCAAGAGGCAACCACACATCGATGTTTCTCTCCCTCTCTCCCTTCCCCTTTCTCTAAAAATAAATAAATAAAATAAAGTAAGGTCCAGCTGAATTTAATTCATTTATAAAAGCAAAAAGCTGTGAGAACTGACTGAGAACATTTTGAGAGGAAACGTGCATGATAGAAGGGTTGTCTTGTGTCAATTTTTCATAACTATAGGCCAGCGATTCTCAGCAGAAGTGATTTTGCCCCCCAAAGGACATTTGACAACATCCTGAGTTCTGGTTGTCATCACTGGAGGAGGAGGCTGCTAGCACCTAGTGGGTGGGCAGGGGACAGGGATGCTGCTCGGCATCCTACAACGCACAGGATGGTCCCACACGAAAAGAATTGCTATCCAGACCCAAATGTCAGTAGTGCCAAGGTTGAGAAACCCTGGCCTGGGCTTAATGTACTTGTTTATCTCGTCTCTCTAGACAGTGGTTCTCAAACTTGAGCAAGCGTCAGATTCACGTGGAGGGCTGGATAACACAGCTGGCTGGGCCCCGCCCCAGAGAGTCTGATTCAGTAAGTCTGGGGCGGAGCCCAAGGATTTGCACTTCTGCCAAGTCCCCGGTGATGCCGATTGCCAATGCCATTGGCCCCACACTGTGAGAACCACTACTCTACGATGAAGAGGAGCGATTGGCCACTTTGCGTGCCCGTGGAGACTTGCAGGGAGACAAAACCGTGGGTGCTCTGTCTTCTTTTTTGGTCAGTTTCTGGGATGTATTTCCCAGGAGTCATTCACATGTACCCACCTATATCCCAGTAAAACCGAACTGTACGTGACAGAGCTAAATACAAATAATCCCCCCAAAGGTGTTAAGCCAGTGTGGGATATTGAGTTTAACTCCGTCATACCTGGAGTCACTGGCCGTAGTTTGGGCAGCGAGCCTAGCGGTCTCATCAGAAGCGTTCGGGGTCTTAGCAGAATGGCTGTATTCTCCTGTACGCATCCGTTTCTGTTTGGTTCGCGGGTAACAGATGCTCCGAGCTCTTTTGTTTGAACTTCATTCCCCCACTAAACCCAAATGAGTATTTTCAACTTTAGTTTTAAGTTGCCTGCACTTTGGAACTAGAGTACCTGAGTATGCGTACTTTTCAAAGTATAAAATGGTTCATTTGTAAAGTCTTGAAAAACTGGAGTCAATAGAGTATGACTCTTCTTTCTAGTCAGGAAACTGTAAAAATGAAACAACCTCAGCATTGAGTTCCAGGCTTTGAACTGCAGCCGTCATTTTCCTGGGGGGGAAACAGAAACCGAGACTCCGCTTTCAGAACAGAACTGAGGTGTGATGAGGCAGGAGGAACGGATTCCCTAGACCCGTTTGCTTTTTGAACTTCTTTCCTGTGGAATGCACCAAAAATTTAGACCTCAGTTGGTTGGAGGGTAGAATTTTTAAAAGGTGAATGCTTTATTAGAGAGCCTTATAAATAAGCGAAGGCCGTAGGCCTGCTGTCTTCATTTTTGAAAAGCAGAGTTTGGAGGAGCGTGTGCTTATGCCATTGCTTCGGGGCCAAGACTGATTTGCAGAAATCCTGCAGAAGACACTCAGTTTTGTCTGGCCTAAGTCTAGCATAGGTCTCGTGTGTGTTAAAATATTTCAGGATGTTGCGCTCAGGCTGGTAAACAGTAAAGATTATGGAAAACAACTCATAAAACAATTGACGTAGTCTCTTTTTTGTTATACCAGCGATTTACCTGACTATATTTCTTTCCTCTTAGACATTTCTAAACATATTAAGGTGGATTGAGGGGCGAGGTGTATATTTACTAACTGTTCCCATGGAAACAATCTTAAATAAACAGCTTGACTGTTAAGTGTTGTGCTCAGAAGGAAGCCTGGCATAGCTGGGAGTCGATGGTTTGCACGGAAAACCAGGCTGCTAAGTGCTGTATTTTTGTCGTCAGGCAGTGCCTGAAAGCAGACCCTCTAATTTGTGTTACAAAATAAATTGAAAAAGTGAGAAGTCAGGCAGCCTGGGTGGGAATGCCATTGTTCCTCTGTTGTTAGGCTGGCCCCTGGTCACATTCGTTTTCTTTTTCGCGGGTGGTGAGAAATGGATTCTGGGTCCAGAATGCCCGAGTCTGAATCCCGCGTGACACTGGGCAGGTTCCTGATCATAGTTTTCTCATCTGCAAGATGAAGATGGTAGCAGTGTCTGCCTCATAGGGTTTGGATATATGTCAAGCTCATAGAACTGTGCCCAATACAGAGAAAGCACTGGTGTTTTGACTATTATTATTTTCATTCCCATCTGTTTTTCATTTAATTACTGGAGCCTCATCAAAAGCTAAAGATGTCTCTGCTGTGTGTGTGTGTGTGTGTGTGTGTGCGCAAATAAAATAAATATTTTCCTTTTGAATAGGACAGCACCGTTCTGGGGGCCACTTGCAGACCTGAGTTCTTACAACTGTGACTCATGCCTTTTCACCATTTCCATACTCGTTCACTCACAAGTCATGTCAGTTGTAAGTTTTCCTTTATAACGGTCTTTGCCCTGATGTACTAGGGGGCCCAAGACCACCCTCAGGTTTGTTGATTCACTCACTAGGAGGACTTCCACCTTATGCTTGTCCTTACAGCCTTGATTTATTATAGCAAAAGGACACAAAAGAGGCCCGGGCCAGGTGGCTTAGTTGGTTGGACTGTCATCCGTACACTGGAAGGTCAGGGGGTTGATCCCTGTCGTGGCACATGCCTAGGGTGCAGGTTTAGTCCTGGGTGGGGCACGTGTGGGAAGCAACCAGTCGATGTTTCTGTCGCACATCAATGTCTTTCTCTCTCTCTCTCTCTCTTTCAAACCAGTAAACATATCCTCGAGTAAGGATTTTACAAAGAAAAGGACACAGAACAAAATCGGCAAAGGGAAAGGTACAGGGCGAAGTCCAGAGGAAACCAGGCTTGAGCTTCCACGAGGCCTCGCCCCAGGCAATCACATGGGAGGTGCTTCTTCCCCTCCCGGATTGAGTTCTGACCACGTGTGTGAAACGCTGTCTCCCAGGAAGCTCATGAGAGTCTCAGGACGCAGGGTTTCTTGGGGGCTGGTCACCTGCTAGCACGGGTCAGCATTGCAGACTCTGGGAAGGAAAGCGGGTGTTCCGTGGTGTCTCAGATGTTAAGTTAGTGGGTCAGTGAACCTGTAGGAATAAGGAAGCATGGGATATGGAAGTTTAAAAACAGGCTACTCTTCCTTACTGCCTCCAGCTCTGCTGCTGTGCGGTTGGTTAGACCTGTGTTTCAAGACTTCTTGGGTATGGATAGAGGGCGGTTTTTTTTGTTTGTTTTTTTTTTTTTTTTCAAATTAAGAAACTGTGTGTCCTGGACCCTGTGTTGACCTCCATCCTGTCTGGGAGGGGCTTCTGCTTCTTAGGGGTGGAGATGGTTTCTAGCCTTCTTGGAGGCACAGAGGTTACAAGGAATCATTTTCTTGCTAAGTGAAAGGTAACAGCAGGAATTTATTTCTCGAGTAAAAAAGAACTCATCTATCTCCAGGTAGATAACCAGCCATCTGGCTTTAGGAGAGGAGTTACTCATTCAGGTTCTGGTGCAGATGCCACAGAAGGGACCACCCTTACCCTCCTCCCCAAAATCTGCCAGCCAAGAAATCCACAGTCTGAGCTCCATCATTGTCTTAGAACCTTGAAGCTGTCTGGGATTCCTTCCCCAGGCTGTAGAAGGGGTGGACATTTTAATTTTTTTCTTAGCCAATGTAATTCTCTATGAAAACAGGCTGGTTTCTCTTTGCCTTCCATTTACATAATCAATTCAATAAAAATCTCGCGCTTTCTCCCTTTGCTGCCAAAGGAGAAAGACTCCTTTCTGCGGCAGGAATGCAGAGTTCAGCAGACTTGGCTGGAAGGAAATTGCTATTTAGGTGATAACAGCAGATTGTGCAGATGACCCTGTCTATTCCTTCCCCTTTCAGCTAACCTCTTAACATTACAGAATCTGCCCCGGCTACCAGAATGACACCTTTCCGTCAGACTAGGAAAAATAATCCTTTTCAGTAGGTACAGAAATGTTTGGAGATTTACCAAGATACCAAATAGTATCAGCAGCCCGAACAGCGACTGGAAAATAAGTTTTCTTCATGCTTACGATTTTGCTTAGAATTTAAAAAAAATCAGGCCTAGGGCTTAATTTTTAAGATAAGCTGTAATCTGCCTTCTCTTTTTAATTGATTAACTGAATCATCCCTCTATATCAGCCTATAATTTAAATATGGTTAAATTGCTTTAATTTAGCTGTTTGGAGATGATTAGGATGATTTTTTTTTTAAGATCTGATTTTAGAAATGCTGATTTGTCAGGCAAGGTGGAGCGTGGCCTTGTGATTTTACAGACACCCTTGTGAGCTCACTGGAATCTTCTGTCCAGGTGTGGGTGTGATTTCTGAGGTCCTCCTGCTGGAAAACGACACGTCCTGGACCCAAGTGTATGTTCTTGTGGGTTATAGATTTAAAAATTGACATTAATTGTGACTCCCCACAGATGCCTCCCGGCTTGAGAGACAGTGCTTTTCAGGAGAAAATTCATCCTTTAAATCTGCCATTGCTCCTACTTAAGTAGATGAGGCTTGATAGGCTTGGAGATTCCCTAAAGTGTGTTTTTAACTCCCATTTAGTCAGATCTCTGAGGGAGTTAAACAGAGAAGAAGTTAAAAGGAGCCCCTCTGCCTCTCCTGATCCTCAGGTCTGCCTCTGAGCAGACCGGAGGTTAACTTCCTGGAATAAACACGTTATTCTTAATCAGAACTGTGGGTTCCAGTCCACTTTTCATGTGTCTCCTGTAGTGAGGTGGACAAACACACAGAATTATTATCCTTGGGAGACAGGGTGAAAAGTATTGGATGACATTTGAGTAATAACTTCAGTTATGCTTTTACAGTAATGTCTTCAGTTTCTTAGGATTCAGGTTAGCATCTGTGCAAAGTGAGGATGCTGTATGTCCATTAAAAGTTAAAGTGGACTTGTTTGTTTACTAAGTATTTTGAAATCTGTGGCACTCAGTTAATAGCAAAGGCTATTTTTAATTTTAAGATCAAATCCCCTAAGTATTCTTAAAAGTATACCATTTGGAGCAGATGACATTGTACCGGTTATCTGTTGCTACGTAACAAACCACCTCAAGATTCAGTGGCTTAAAACAGCAAGTAGTATCAGCGCTCGCCAGGCCGGGGGGGGTCCCCTGGACCGCCCTTCTGGTCGCACACCAGGCGCACTCGTGTGTGTGTGTGTGTGTGTGTGTGTGTGTGTGTGTGTGTGTGTGTGTCGGCCTCGCTGGTCTTAGCTGCTCCTTCCACCTCCTGGGGGTTAGCTAGCTGTCCTCTGGCGGAGGATGGCTTCCGCCGGCTCATGCGGAGGTGTTTAATTGTTGGCTTGTTGTTAGTGCTCACTGGGAAGGGGGTGGGGACCAGCTAGTTTCCCCTTCTCAGCTCCAAGTCCTTTCTCCGGGGCCCCATAAGGAGCCAAAGTCATTGTCTGCCTCTCGGGTGTGTTACCTTCTGTCCCACCTGCCCCTCGTCAGCCTCCCCACAGCCTGAGTCGGCGTCGGCGTGGAATTTAGTTGTATCATTCTACATGAGGCTTTTAAAGTAAATGAACATTTCATAAACCTTTGTCTTGGTTACATGGTCTTCATCACTGTTTTTAATGACTTTATAAGCTACTGAATTAATGATAGGTCGTTAACCTATCATTATTTAACACTTTTCCCGATTTTTGTTACCTTGATGCTCATGTGACCTTTTTAAATGTATAGTTTTTTTTCTTCCTCTTAAATAATTTCTTCAGAATCAGTTGCCAAGCCTGGAATTCCTAAATCAGTCGATTGTTGTTGTTGTCATTACTATTACCATTACTAAGACTATTATTATTGTTGTTATTATTGTTATTATGGATATGTGTTTGTCACTGTATGGAGCAAAATTGCAAAATTTTTGCCAAAGAGTCGGTTTAAATTTATAATGCTGGCAAAAAATTATGAGAACCCTAGAAATGGCACTTTATTATTGTTTTCGGCTCTGTCTTTGCTTATCCCTGCACAGTAATACATTTTAAAAACATTTCAACCTGAAATATTTTACAGAGAACTACAACCCAACTGTGAGATTGCATTTATCTGGGAAGTAAGTGGGTCCTCTGCCAGGCCGAACGTCGATAGACAAGTCAGGGAGTGGCGGTGTATGTGTGCGTTGTCGTTGGGTGCCCGTCCAGAAGGGAGCCAGCCGTGCACTATGAAAAATAGAGACGTTTATTACAGAAGATACAAGATACACAGTACACAGGACAATGACGCCTCAGTCCCCTTCAAAGGAGGCACCTTGGGACCTCACACAGTTCTTTCAATTGCCATCCCCTACCTTGTCGTATTGTTCTGAATCTCATCAATGGTCTGAAATCTTTTCCCTTTCAAAGGTGATTTTAGTTTTGGGAAAATCCAGAAGTTTGGAGGGGAGGGGTGCTGAGTCACCTGAGTGATTCGATGTTTCACCAAAAAACTCTGCACAAGATGTGATGCATGAGCGGGTGCATCGTCATGATGAAGCTGCCAGTCACCCATAGCTGTGGCCTTCTGAATCATCCAAATGGTTTCTGAATGGAGGGATGTTCAAGCTTAACACAAAATTTGATGCAGATTCGTTGCTCCACTCGCTCAGTCATTTTGAGTGTGATGGCTACGCAGTACACATGCTCACTCAATGACCTCTACTGCCCCCACCGACTAGTACAGTGAAGCCATCATTGTTCACGCATGTACGTTCTAGTCCACTCTCTTTGGCTGCCAGGTTGCAGTGATGTCGTGTAAACCGTTCTCGTTATGGTAACAACGACTGGACTTTTTCTGGACAGGCCTCGTATGTACAACATTATACAGAGACGCCTTCCCTGTGTGTCCGTGGAAGATGCTGCCACTCTGTGTGAGTCCGTCCTCTAACCAGAAGGCTGAGGAGACCGAGGGCACAGCCTGTCGCAGGGACATTATAGAGTGAGGAAGTCTGAAAAACATTTACGGAGGCCCTGACAGAAATGACACATTTCCTTTCTAAGTACCTTTTGGAAAAATATCAGATTGTTGTTTTCAAATTACTAAAAAATAGAGCTTGGCACAGAGTGAACATGTTTCTTGTGTTTTGATTTAAGGGAAAACTTTTTTAAAAAATGGACATAGCTTGGAATATCAAAGAAAATCCATCCACTAGAAAAATGGATGGAGTAACAGCAAGAAAAACGAAATGAGTTTGAGTGGGTGTAAAGTTGTCAAAATATTGAAGGAAAAGTTAAGCTGTTTTATCTTAGTGGAGAGAACGGCTTAGATATTCCTCTATGCAGAAAATATTGTGGTTTTTATAAAAATAAAACCATCTGATCTTGACACTTTTGTGATTATATGGTTTATTAGTATTATCGTAGAGTTTTTAATGGTTTCTTCTGTAAAATGTTACTAAACTGTATTATTGTGTTGCTTTCAACTTACTGACTAGCAGATTTTGTGTCCAGTTTCCTGTATAGAACATTTTTTTTGGTCTGTGGCATTTGTTGACTTTTTAATAAGCAGCCCAACTTTAGCCTGTTTTTACAGCCATTTGTTAAACCAGTGAGACAAGTTCTAAAGAAAACACACAACAGATTCTTGTGTTACTTAGTGGAAATTACATGACTGATGGATTCTTGGGAATGCTGGAGTGTTTTGATTTAATCTTGGAAGTGGGAGGTTTTAATGCGTTGTCTAAGGAAGGGAAAGAATATGGCTTGAAAAATTGAAGGAAGGGAATTCCAGATAGAAGGTGTGAATACAGAGGTAGAGCCAACTATTAAGGTCTAACTTGGAACCTGATTCCTAAGCAAGGTCTTCTCTCAGCCTGGACGTGATGAACAGTTTTCAAATGAAACACCCCAAGAGATCATTTAAGTCTTGCTAATTTCCTGGTGTGTCAGCTGGGTGCAGACCACGTTGTGGTACTGATGATTTGCCCTCCAAAAGAAATACTGTTTCAAAAGTGCTGGGTTCTAGGCAGGTTCCTCTTTGACCTTGGGCTACTTTAAATATCATTCTGCTGCTGCCTCAAATGAAAATTTGACTTCCAGGTTAGGTGATTGGTTGGAAGAGACACCCTTTAAGGTTTCCCGCTCACAGGGACTTCTCTGCTGTCTGAGTCTGCTCTTCTCTCAGGGAACACGGGGACGAGCGCATGGCCCTGAGTCCTCCATTGAGCTCCTTATGCGTACATGACCCACACTTTTGGGGTGATTTGAAGCGTTTTAAAATGCGTCAGCATTCTGCTCTGTAGACACTTAAAAAAATCTAACAGCCAGGTAGCTAGCAGGCTCAACCCCTTTGTGATCCTTTGTGAGTGAAGGCCAGTGAACTTGACAAAGCATGGCATGATGCAAGTGCCTGGGCTTTCCCTGTCTCTGGGAACGGAGCAGAAGCCTTGAGAAGATTCAGTGGTCCGGGGGCGGTGGTCTTTCACTTATTACAACTCCTTTGGCTTCATCTCTGATGTTGAACGTGAGTAACAAAATGTATCCATAAGCATTCTACCTTAAGTAACAGAATATAGTCAACAGAATGTGGTATAGTGTTAGTAGTTCAGGCCTCAGGCTCATCACTGTAAGCGTCTACTGATTATTTTTGATGAGGGAGTCACACCACAGCGGTGGCCATCCTGTGACGTGCCCCCATAAAATACTGCCTGGAGAGGAAAGTTCTTGGTGGGGGAGGGGACTTAGGCATACCCGGAGCTCCGTGTATTTGGGCCATTTGAGGATCCCATCTCCCTGGGTTGCAGGGTCTGGTGGGGCGGGGTGGGGGGGGGAGGGTCACGGTGCTAAGTGTGTCCATTAAACCATGATTTGAGACAGCCAGCCCCTGGTGGGCTCTGACCGCAGGGACAGCGGGATGTCTGGCTCCTTGGGAGAGGGAGCTGCTGGTTGACACACCTGAGGTGGGCCAGGGGGAGGAGCCCCGGTGACCTGAGAGGAGGCTGCACTTTGGTGGGCATGCTGAGAACAGAGAACAGGAGCCAGCATCTTACTTAGGAATTATGGCTTGCTCTTAAAAATCCAAGCAAAAATCATGAAATATCTAGTCAGTGTCCATCTTTTCAATTGTTTCATGATGATATATGTGTATTTAATAGTTTGGCTTGAATCAGAATCCAAACAAGTCTATGCATTGTGATTGTTCGATATGCCTCTTAAACCTCTTTTATCACAGGCTGGTCCTCCATCTCTGTTTTTCCTCCCTTGCAAATTATTTGCAGAAAAAACTGGATCATTTGTCTGTAGACTCTCCTGCACTCTCAGTTTTTGCTAAAAGCCCTCCTGCTGTAGTGTTTGTAATGTTTCTCTGTGTTTCCAATAAATTGGTAGTTGGATCCAGAGGTTTGACCAGATTGCATTTTAAAATAAAGTTGGTATCATACTGCATTTATCAGTTTTGTATAAGGCTTTCACTTACCATCATATCATGAATATTTTCTCATGCCATTAAGTATTTTTTTTAAGATTTTATTTATTTATTTTCAAAGAGAGGGGAAGGGAGGGAGAAAGAGAGGGAGAGAAACATCAATATGTGGTTGCCTCTCACGTGGCCCCCATTGGGGACCTGGCCTGCAACCCAGGCATGTGCCCTGACTGGGAATTGAACCAGCGACCCTTTGGTTCACAGCCCGTGCTCAGTCCACTGAGCCATACCAGCCAGGCCCATTAAGTACTTCTTATGACTTGGTTCAAATGGTTCAAATCTAAAAAAAGGCATATCATGAAAGAGTTTTAACCTTTGAGGTTTATGAAAGAAGAAACCCAAGTAATCATGAACAGTAACCAAGAACCCACAAATAATAACAGAGTGATTTAAACATTACCTCAAAGAGTGTTAAATTTTGAATTAAGATGTTGAATTACAAACCATAAAATCATAGGTCTGTTCATACATGCTTTAGTCTGATCTCCCTCTCTGTCTTTTAGTTTTGGATGTGAACTTGGACTTTCTTGAACTTCCTGTCACAATATATGTACCTCAAAAAAGACCTGCCTGATTATCTTACCTCGTTCAATGGCATTTGAATGAAGAGACTGTTTGGGGTATTTCTTGGTGTCTCATGCAGACACAGTGTATTAGTGTCGCTGCTTATTGCAAACACTGGAAATAACTCAGGCTGGCTTCAACCGCTGAGGGTGTTTATGGTAAGGATGCTGGGGTGTCTGCCTCCCAGACCCTGAGTCTAGGGACAGAGCTCGGTCGCAAGAGCAGCTGGCATGATGGACTTTCCACCCCAACCCTCCTCGGCTCATGTCTGCTTCTCTGCGTAGGGCAGCTTCATTCTCTCTCATTCTCTCTCTCTCTCTCTCTCTGTCTCTCTCTATCTCTCTATGTCTCTCTCTTTCTTTTTTGATGTACACAGCCCTCCAGTCCCAAATGCAAAACATATGGCCAGGAACAGCCTTTTCAACTACTGGAGACATACTGATCTATTTTTCTCTCTCTCGGTTTCTGATTTGCCAGGGAAGGAACGTATTTATCTGCCTAGGGTCAGACGCCCATTTCTGGTCTAGCCTGTTGTGATCAGGAGTAGGATGTAAAGGAAACTTCTGGGTGATTCAGCTTGGCGAAAGTCCTATTGTGGCCAGTCAGCAGTTGCGAGGGGAGAGGGCGTGCTGGACAAATACCTGCTCCTGCAGAAAGGCCGTATCCCGTTCTCACACAGAATAACATCACACTGCCAGGTCATCGGATTTATTTGGGTGAATGAAGGTCAACATCTAGTCTTTGTTTTCTTTTATTACAGTCTAATTGTATGTAGCATTCTCTACAGATCTTCAGTACAGTCGGACAAGTTCTGACAAATGCAGACACCCATGTAACCAACCCCCCAGAGCCCTGCCATTCACTCTCCTAGCAGGGTCCCTCCTCTGCCTTTGCATTGTGTCCTTCCTCAGAAGCAAACCTTTTGTCCTCACGGACCAGTCTTACTTGTCTTAAACTTCAGTCGGCGTGGACACTTAGTCTTCGTGTTATTTTAGTTCAAGGCTGTAAACATTGACCCAGTGCTGGCTGTGTGCCGGCATCTGTGTTGCTGTTAGGAATTCAGGGACGACTGCAGCAGAGCTGGCAGTGAGGGACAGAAGACAGGAGCCGCTGTGCAGGCAGAGCACGGCTGCGCCGTGGCGGGAGGCAGCCGGGTGTCCCCGGGATAGATGCAGGAGAGATGAGGAGAGAGCTGTGAGCTCACAGGTGGACGAGCAGGGTCCCCGTGTTCCCCATTGTTTCTCTGCAGCAGTAAGCCGAAAGATTAAACTTTGGCTGTTTCAGTGATTTGTCATTTTCCTGCCCGTGCACCGCATTTCCTTGTCTTCCTGCATGTTCTCTGATGAGAGCAGAGGCCGGGAGGCTGGCTGTGGACCGATTTCCTCCCGGGGCCTGGAGGCACGAATTCTGGGTGAACAAACTGCGGCGTGGGCTCTGCTTTGCACGCACCCGTCTCCCGATTCCGGAAACATTTCCTTCCCTGTCTATCTACCACTCGCCTCGCTTGGCTCAGATGTCGAGCGACCAAGTTCACAGTTTGTTTTTACCAAGAAAAGCAGTTAATAATTCTGAGTTTTGTTTGTACGTAGGTCATTAGACAATGCGCATTTTCCATATTGTTGAAGTTATTTGAAATCCTGACTCCTAATTACTGCATAACTTAGCATGTACGGGCATACTATACGTAACTATATATACTGTGTGTGCGTATATAGCACAGGTACTATATATAACTACGTATGTACTGTATGAATGTGTGTGTGTGGGGGGTAGGCCCACTGGATTCACTTTATAAGGTCAGTTGGGACATCGTATTGCCAATAAAATGAGTAAGTTTTACAGGAGCATAAGTGAAGGTAAAATTACTTTTTTTTCTTTTCTGTTCTCCGTAGAACCATCCGAGTATGGCTGAAGAGAGACAGCGGCCAGTACTGGCCCAGCATTTACCACACAATGGCCTGTAAGTAGCGGTCACTGTTCCACTTGAGGAAAACGTCTCGAATGTCTTTGATGATTAAATTTCAAAATGTCTGATTAAAAAGTGCTGCTGGATTTCAGAATGAGCTTCCTAGTTGCCTTATACCTCCGACAGCCTGTGCCTGGCAGCTGCAGGGAAACGCCTTTCTTTTGCAGAGGAAGTTCGGTGTACTGGCTTCACTGAAGCGCACTTGAGCAAAACCGGAGAAAAAAAAGAAAAAGACAAGAGGAAAAGGGCATGCCCTGTCACCTCCACCCTCAGTTTTCCTTAATTTTGCCAACTTGTCCTAGTAGTGACTTTGTACTTAGTAATAGCTGGTACTGGCCCTGAAACGGGGTTCTGTACACCCCCTACACCCTCATAACCGGCCTTTTGCCCACCCTTTTCACAAACCTCTGGGTTCCAGGGAGAGATTTGGTCCAAGGCACAGCACATTCTAAATAGACAATTTTCCCAGTGGCTAAATGTGTTCTAAAAATAAATCTAAAGGATCAGTCTCCTGCATTGAGGTTTTTAGCACAGCCCTGAGCTGTAGTGACATAAACTGGCATTTAAATTCTGTCCCTCCATGCAGATCTAATCGCCATCCTTCTCTCCCACGTCCTGTCTCCATCCTCTCTGCAAAAGAAAGCCCCATGGAGGACGTCAGGATCCCACCCAGGCCCCAGCTGGGGCTGAACCCTGCTGTCCTGAGTGGCCACACAGAGGCCATCCAGAGCTGCGAATTTCCCTGTGGTTTTGGTCCCTAATGAGGGATTTTGCTCACTTAAGGGTTCCAATATGTAGAGGACCCTTTTGGGAAAAGAAAAAAGGCTTTGGGGCGTGCTGGATGGTTTTACTTCTGAAGACTATTATGAAATTCTCCAGAGAAGACCTCTTGCCAATCAATCCAGACACTGGTGACAACTTTTGTGAGTCGTTCCAGAGGCAGTGGAGTGTGTTACAAACACAGAGCAGCTAGGTATTCGGCAGACTCCCTACAATCAGTGTGAGGCGTGCTCCCGGGCACCCCCTTTCTGGGCCAGCACCTTCTCATTTCCACATTTATGTGCATTGTTCAGACCCTGTGATCAGTTACTACAAAACACGAGTAGTTTATCAGGATTTTCATTTGTTCTACCTTCCACCTCCAGCTTGGGCAGGCTCCTCGGCTTCTCTGTCTGGATAACCATTCAGTGAAAATGAAGTAGACACTTTGGACTAGTTGAATAAAGACAGCTATTATAAAAGGCACCTTAGAGCCTTTTAATATGGGGCACATTAGAAAAAAGCTTAATGATCATTTATTGTGCGAAGCAGTAGCATCTGCTGTTTCCCACATGCTGTTGCCGCATGACCTTGGTCACCCCTCAAATACCAAGCGACCGATGTCTTAATAAAGGTGCTCATGGAGCCCATTTGATAAATTTCCTTGGGGATTTTTTTTGGAATGGGGAGTAGACGGGGGGTGGGACACCTTGGGCTTCTGAGCCCACCCTTCACCCAACCAAAGAAAGGGCTTCTGTTAGACTGGTAACGCCTTCCAGTGGCCCAAGGACAGCCCTGGTAGCTGGAAACAGCAAAACCGAGGAACCCATTCCAGTGCCGGCCAGTGTTTCCTTGTGTTTGTGAGCAGGCTTGTTAAAGCTAGGGCCGTGACTCCTCCCATCTCTTTCCCCCTACTTTATATTGTTGAGTGCAGCTTAACTTTCTTGAGTCCTCAGCTGTGGAGTTCATGCTCATTAAACTAGAGAGACAGAGAGAAATAGGGATACAGACTAAGATGGGTTTTATTCTACATTTAGTCCAGTTACTCTTTGACTTGTACTTTTCCCAAATGGTTAGGACGCAGCATTGTAAGTAATTTCTCTCCCGGGGCACCGAAACCTGTCAGTAGAAGTGGGGACTCTTCCTTGGCTCTTAGGTCCTGGGCACATGGCTTTGGCCATCCCTCGCTAACTTGTCCTAATGGAACCCTTTGGAAGCAGCTCGCAGAACAGTGTGGCTGAAAAGACCAGTAAAAACTGGAAAGGACAGGTCCAGCGGCTCTGCTGTTGGTGGCTGACACCCGCATATTTGTACATACACAGATTTGTCTTGTTGCTTCCGGAAGCTTCTTTATTGCGTGCATCTGTAGATGTATCTGCCAATAAAAATGCAGAAACCTTGCCAGAAGAAAACAGTGAACGAATTGTGAGAAACAATTGCTTGTCTGTTTTAGAATGACTTCAAAATAAATTCAAAATCTGAGAAGAAAAGTGCTGTGTTGGCTCTAAAAACTTTCTGTAGATTACTCAATTTAGGACATTTTAGTGGCCATCCACCAACTGAGACTTTTTCCCACGACCTGACAGCGACCCACAAGCCAAACCTTGGTGTGTTGCTGCACGTGGTCCAACGATGGTTCAGAGCAGTGCCTCCCATCACAAACACAGCTTTCAGATTCTGCTTTCGCTGAAGAAAAACGGTGTCTCTTCATTTCTGTATCTACCGTGTGCTTCGTGCCTTTAAAAAAAAATAATGTCACTTTATGAAATCATCACAACAGCTTAGGAAGATCGGTGATGTTTTCACGATTAGTGGATAAGGAACCAGGCCAAAGGGGTTACGTTGATCGCTTGTGGTTGGAATTCCAACCCACGCCTGTCTGACTGCAAAACTCTGCCCCTGCCACAGTTACGGAGGGGGTCCGTGAACTTCTTCTGAAAGGGCCAATCTCTGTGCAGCTCTTTAGCTTTCCTCCTGGGGAGCATGAAAGCAACCGTAAACCGTGCTAAAGAAGGAGCCTGGCTGGGTTGCTGCAAAACAAAAAACCCAAATACTTTATTTACGAAACTAAAGCATGGGATTTGGGGCCGCAGTGATGCCTTTTGAAAAGGCCACAGATTTGTATTTTGTTTGTTTATAAAACTATATGAATTGAGAAATTTAAAAAAAATATATTGCTTATATCAATAGAAGCTTCTCTTCCGGGAAGAAAATAAATTTAAAAAGCCAGGACATCTTTATATGCAAAACAAATAAACTAAGAAAGCTTTTTGTTTCAACTGTAAGTCTTCCGTAGCCTCATCAGATATCTCAGCACACAGTGATTTTTACACAGATGAGAGATCTTACCTATTTATGTACAGTTTGTTGGAGCGTTAGGCACAAACAGAATGGAAGAGGATTGTAAAGCTGTAAGATTTAGTACCAACTGAAAAGTAAGTAAAAATGATGACGGTGAATCTTTGAAAGCATTGAAGCGCGATTTGATTCGTCGATGATAATGTTATGCATGGATATTAAAGAGCTCTGTGTATAAGGATATGTGTATCTCTGTGGTTATAATTCTTAAACATGATCGTTCTTTGCAGTTCCAACACCAGTGTGGTGGGTGAGGGTGTACAGGCTTCTTGTCACTTCTGACTGTCCCGTGTGTGGACAAATGCAGTGCCTGCCTCTCAGCCAGATGGTTCTTTGGCTGTGACTCACACAATCTCTTTCCCTAGTCTGATCATGCCGGTAGCTGTGTTCTTGTCTCCTAGTGCAATCCGGCATTATACAATAGTTTATCTGCTTCCTTCGGTGGAGCATGTCAGCCCATTATAGAGAAAGAACTTTAAATTAAACAATTTTCGCCTGGCTGCTGTAGCTCAGTGGATTGAGTGCGGGCTGAGAACCAAAGGGTCACCGGTTCGATTCCCGGTCAGGGCACATGCCTGGGTTGCGGGCCAGGTCCCCAGTGAGGGCCATGCGAGAAGCAACCACACATTGATGTTTCTTTCCCTCTCTTTCTCCTTCCCTTCCCCTCTCTTTGAAAATAAATAAATAAAATCTTAAAAAAAAAAAACAATTTTCAAATGATGGCTTCATCTGTAAGATTTTTTTCTTCCTTTTTTCATAAGAAATTTTATTTCAGAGTAAACTCAGATTTGTTTGTTGTTGTTTTTCCTTGTTATGGTTCTCCCATGGTCAATTAAAATTCTTTAGGCTGAAATAAACCCAAACATTTCTCTTTCCAAATGTTCCATTTTCCAAATCATGTTAATTCTGATTTGTAGCAGCAGGAGGTGGTGTGGAGTTTCTCCTTTCTGAAACTCACTCTCCGGCTCCTGCTTTCTGGAAGGGTAGCTAGAACCTGGAGGGGTCTGTGGGTGAGAAGCAACAGGTACTACCGAGTCATACAACTGGTGTGGACAAAGAAAAGTGTCTACACCTCACAACTTCACTTACTACAAACTGGGGTGTGTGTCATTGCACAAGGAACAGTTTTTAGCTGTTCAGGGAAAAAAGTAATTCCAAAGTGGCTTTTTCAGCGGGCGCGCACACACCTTAGAATGGAAGTGTGGTGCTGGGAACCCCGTTTCCACAGAGCGCAGCGGTTCTTACCTGTGATGGGAATGGGGGCAGGGCTGGGCTGACCTGCCAGGTTTGGGTGCAGATCACCCACTGTAAGCCCTGGTCCCCCCAGACCTTTCCAGAGAGAGGTCAGAGTTTCAGTCAGATGAGGTTTCGTGCTGAATTGTTTCACCCAGAGTTCAAAAAGTAATTGTAGATGAGAATTTTAAACAAAAACAACAGAAAGAAATCTTAATAGCATTTTCAATTATATCATTTTTATTTTTTACAAAATCATTTTGCCCTTTTAAACTTTCAACCTAAATCATGCAGCTCTTTTTAGTAATGAATTTTGAACACTGACGGTGATGATGTGGCCTTTGTATTTCTGGCAGCTCCTTGCTCTGCAATGACTTACCATCATGACAGCCGGCGGATATTCGTGGGCCAGGACAACGGAGCCGTCATGGTAGGTACCTTCCAGACCGCACGCATTACATTGACCTCCCCATGTTCACGTCTGTCAGACAGTCTAAATGAAGTTAACAATGAATGCCCGATTGGCATAAAAAAATGTTGAATTCAGTACAGGTATGAGACCTAAAAAATGGGTTAAAATTTTAATGAGTGCTTAATGTTAAACCAGTTAGTTCTGTAGAACTCAGAATGCTGTCCCAAGGGATGGCTGGGTGTGCAGGCTGTAGCCCGCAAAGCAGAGGCTCCACCCCGAGCCACCAAGGAGGCCAGGCCAGGAGAGCGTGGCAGGGAGCCTGTGTGTGTGAGTGTAACGGAGGAGGAGGAGGAGAACGAAGTCAGGGACTCGTCATTCAACCGACAGCTGGTGTAACCCTTTAAGACAGTGCTTCCAGAGGTGTCTTTGGTGAAGGACCAGATATTTACATTTCCCAATTTACTATAGATCAGTATTTTTGTGGGTCAAATTGTGTGTGTGTGTGCATATATGTTTTTTCTTAATTGAGATATAATTCATACCATAAAGTTCACCATTTTAAAGTCTGCGGTTCTGTGGTTTTGTGGTATGTTCACAAGATTGTATAGTTATTAACACTCTCTAATTCTAGAATGTTTTCATCACACCCCCTCCCCCAAAGAAACCCCAAGCTCATTGTCAGTCACTCCTGACTGCCCCTTCCCCTAGCTCCTGGCAATCACTAATCTGCTTTTGAGTCCAGAGATTTGCCTGTTCTGACATTTTATGTAAGTAGAATCATGAAGTATGTGTTGCCTTTGATGTCTGGCTTCTTTCACTTAGCACAATGGTTTAAGGTTCATCTGCATTGCAGTTTGAATTAGGACTTCATTCCTTTGTGTTTATTATGTAGAAAGACCACACTTTGCTTATCCATTCTTCAGTTGATGGACATCTGGGCTGTTGCCACTGTGTGTTTATTATGAATAATGCTGTTGTGAACATTCGTGTGCAAGTTTGTGTGTGAACCTAAGTTTTAAATTCTATTGGGTCTGTATGCCTAGGAACGGGATTGCCAGGTCATGTGGTAAGTCCGTATTTAACTCACCGAGGAACCACTGAGCTGTGTTCCGCGTGGCCGTGCCCTTGTGCATTCCCACCACCGACGCGCAAGGATTCCAGTTTCTCTCCATCATTGCCAACACTTGCTATTTTCTGCTGTTTTTGTTTTGTTTTTACTCTCGCTGTCCTAGTGGGTGTGAAGTGCCATCGCATGTGGTTTGCGTTTGCATTTTCCTAACGACTAGCGACGTGTGCAGCTCCTGTACTCGTTGGTCATTTGTATATCTCCTTTGGAGAAATACCTATTCTAGTCCTTTGCCCATTTTTAATTTTTTAAAAAAATTGTTGAACAGTAAGAGACTTGGACTTGCAGATTGGAAGCAGTTGCCAGAGAAGCCATCTGATGTCCTGGGTTTTTCATAGTGGAAAGTTTCTTGACGACTGATGTAACCTCTTCAATTGTTACCGATTGTCTGTTTGTTCTTCCGTTTGTGTTTGCTGTTTGCGTCTCTCTGGGCCAAGAAGGAAAGAGCCAGTACAGGGCAGGTTCTCGGCCCAAACAGCTCACTCAGTAGAGGGCAGGTGGTGAGGAACCGGGAGCTGCAGGGTTGGGGTTGGTTAGGTCGATGCCCGGTGAGCTTGGGCTGCTGTAAATACATTATGTAGTGGTAAATGCCAGCATTCTCGCTTTTCTCCTGAAAATTTTATGGGATTTATGGGAAAATTTTATGGGTGAAGTGTATGTACAAATACAATAAAGAGCCATGAACTGCAAGCCTCAAAGAGCTTCACCAGTGGTGGTGACAGTTGTGCATTTATTTTTCCAGGGAGGGACCCTTCCTGTGGGCCCCTGGCGCGGGGGTGCACGTGATGGGCCAGCCTCTGGACGCTCTTAACACCCTTCAGTGGGAGGGGCAATGTAAACCCAATTTACCCTCAGTTAACTAGCTATAGATCTGCTGATCACCCACCCAGTACAGATTAGTATCTGTAAAATGCTACTACTTTTCTGTAGCTTGTGAAACCAAGATGGAGAACAAGGAATTAGTATTCTTATTTTATTAATTCTGGGCAGTGAACACTTTGTGACGTCCGTGTACCTAGAGCATTAAGAACTGATTAATTCAGCATTGGTCAATAGAATGTTTGATTAGGGCTTTTTTATTTTATTTTTTTAGAGTTTTATCTTGAAGCTCATTTTTTTCCATTAAGAAGTATATGCTTTTAATTTTTTCCTCGTTAGGAAGTTTTATATAGTCTATAAAATCTGGAGATTACAAGAGTATGAAAAAAGAATACCACCCACAATCTCTTGATTTCCTTTTCTTGTGTGGATTTATGTATTAAATACGTATAATTCCCCCCTCGCATTGCTGAAATGCCCTATGTCCTACTTTCACTGTAGCTGAGGACTCAGTTAGTAATGGCCTTTGCAACCTTGCTTTATACATATCATCTCGAGGAATTTTGGGCATAGCCAAGAGAGGAAGGTTAATAAGATGCTTCCTCTGCAGTCAGCGGGAGAGGGAATTCCAGGGCTAGCTTGTGAAAGAGAACTGGATAAATTAAGTGCTGTGCTGGGCAGCGGCACTCTCTTTTCTCAGTCTGCTCCCTGGACAGACGGTGGCCTGAGGCCAGGTCTGCTGGAGGACGCAATTGTGTGCTGTTGTTATACAGTGATCTGGGGCCCCAGGGCTGGCGACAGCTGTTTTTGGATTTCACTTTGTTTTGTTTTAATTTTATTGTTGTTCAAGTACAGTTTTCTGCCTTTCCCCCCCATCTTTCCCCCCCATCCCAGCCATTCCCACCTCCCTCCCCTGATTCCACTCCCCCCCTTGGTTTTGTCCACCTGTCCATTATAGCTGTTCCTGAAAACCCTTCACCCTTTCCCCCCCATTATCCCCTCCCACCTCCCCTCTGGTTTCGCTTTGTTTTGAAAGTTAAGTTCCTATTGTTTTTAAAACCATAACTGTTATCTTATTGCATATGTTTACTTTTAGGAATTTCATGTTTCTGAAGATTTTAATAAAATGAACTTTATCAAGACCTATCCAGGTAATTATAACACACACACACACACACACACACACACACACACACTGGCATACACGACACACATAGATCTACACACACACAACTAGGACACCTGTTCTTGTGATCAAAATCAGGTTTTCACATTAACTTTTTAGTTTTGTTACCCCAATTACATGAGAGGCTGTTAGCCCTTTGGAGTTATTTGCCATTCTTTTCCTGCTTATGAACATTTAAGGTTTTGTATACCATACCATTGGGATACTGTGTCAGATTTAATTTAACCAGCCCTCTATTTCTGAACGTGAGTACAGCATCCATTCTTTGATAGCGCTCACTAACATAGGATAGCACACACGTATGTACGTGTGTAGACCTCTGTGAGTGTGTGTATTTCATTTATGTGTGTGTAGGGGTGTGTGTGTCCTCAAATTACTTCTATTTCAGATACTCCACATTAAGTGGAGTAACTGGGCCAGATGTAACAAGTTTGCCCGTGCTCCAGATTTATTTTGCAAACCACGTCCCGGCGACTGTGCTCACTGCGCAGTCCCACGGGTGGTGGAGGGAGGGCCTGCCGCTCAGGCTCTGCGGCTGGCCCTTTGTAAGCGCTTCGTGCCAGCTGGGTGGTCGAAATATCCCTGAAGGTTTATTTAAGCTTTGTTTAATGTTAACCCTTGGTCGCCTTTTATGAGCATCTGTCCGTGCTTTTTTTTGCCTGTATTCCCAGGGAACTGAAGTGTTTTCTCACTAATTTATGAGAGAATTTCTCAGTTTTCTGAAGTAGCCTGTACAGCTGAGAGCAAGGTTAGAGATTCCTCTGTCCAGCCTCTGACTTCATTCCTCAGACTGGGCATTTATTAAACACCTGCTGCATGCGAGATACTGTACCAGATGAAGTAGACAGGTCACTGCCCTCGTGTGGCTTACGATTAACCTGGAGACACAAATATTCCAGAAGGTAGGTCATAGGACACTTTCCTCATTCTCAGCTATTTTTGGAATATAGAATTTCATCACACTTTGTCTTTATAAATAGTAAAAAGTTATACATATATTGCTTACACTACTTTTTAATTTCAGAAAATTATAGTTGCTCTTGTTTACAATGCCAATGTTTTCTAAAGGGTCAAAACACTAAAGTTATGAACAATTTAAAAAATGTCTCTTTTAAGGAAAGACTGCAGCTTTCCATGTGGAACTCATTGGCAGTTAAGGTTTTTTAGAACAAAGTAAAAAATCTGTTCTCTAATCTATTATTGGAATCTCTCTTGAGCATTTCTCTAGTGATTTGTAGCTTCTGATTGTCTGCGTGTGGCGGGGAGGCAGAGGGTAGGGCTGTGGGAAGCCCGAGACAGAGGGTCGGGGTAGGGCAGATTACTTACTGATGGGGCAACCACGGCTGATGGGTGTCCCCAGGCCAGCCAGGCTGAGGAGGTTGACCTCAGTTCTCACCGCAGGAGGCTGGATTCTGAAGGTCTCGTTTCTTCCTGAAGGGCGCAGACTTTCCCTTTCTGTCCTACAGCTCACCAGAACCGGGTGTCTGCGATTATCTTCAGCGTGGCCACAGAGTGGGTGGTCAGCACCGGTCACGACAAGTGTGTCAGCTGGATGTGCACCCAGAATGGGGACACGCTCGGGAGGCACTTCTTCACGTCCTGGGCTTCGTGCTTACAGTATCCTTTGAAGGGTTGGGCCTTTGCCTGCTCTGGCCTTCTTGTCTCAAAAATTAGTTTTGAATCTGAATATAATATGTGAATTAACAAAAAGGAACCCAAAAAATAGAACAAAAAAGAAATGAAAAACAAAACCAGCCTGGCTGGTGTAGCTCAGTGGATTGAGTGCGGGCTGGGAACCAAGTGGTCCCAGTTCGATTCCCAGTCAGGGCACATGCCTGGGTTGCAGGCCGGGTCCCCAGTGAGGGCCATGTGAGAGGCAACCACACATTGATATTCTCTCCCTCTGTTTCTCCCTCCCTTCCCCTCTGTCTAAAAATAAATAAAATCTTTAAAAAAAAAAAAAAAAAAAAACAAAACCAAAAAAAGAAAAAAACTGTAAAAAAAAAAAAAAGAAAAAATACACAAAAAGAAAAGAAAGAAAAAACAAACAAAAAAAGAACAGCCCTGGCCAGTGTGGCTCAGTTGGCTAGAGCATCATCCTACAAACTGAAGGATATTGAGTTTGATTCCCAGTCAGGGCACTCACAGGTTGCAGGTTTGATCCCGGTCAGCGCACATATGGGAAAGCAGCTGATCGATGTTTCTCTCTCACATTGATGTTTCTCTCTCTATCTCTCCCTCCCTCTCCCTCTCTCCCCCTCGCACCTCTCTCTCTCTCTCCCCTACACTTCCCCTCTCTCTAAGAGCAATAAAAATGTCCTCTGATGAGGATTTTTAAAAAATTAAAAAATAAAATAAGAAACAAATTTTTTGAAAAGAATAAATTGTTGAGATCCAAAGACTGAGTGATTCCTGACATTTCACATAAAATCTAAGAATTGCTGTATCTACCCTTCTTGGTATAAAATTGATTTATTAAAAATAATAGATGAATACCATCCCCTGCTGGGAAGTACTGAATTCTTTTAATATAAAATCTTGAGAAACCTAACCCTCATTAATGCAAACCCCCCTCATTCCTTTACATTTCAAAGTGAAAGAAAAGACTTTGTGTATAAAGAAAGATTAAAAAAAGGAATTGACCTAGTGATTGGTTATTTGCAGACCCTGCGATAGAATAGAAATATAGTAAGGCTTGTGACCCTGGAGTTCATAAATGGGCTACGAGGTCATAGTATTTTTGTATGGGGAGAGAGTTCATAATTTGTATAATACTCTCAAAGGTGCTTCAGGACCCCCAAATTGTTATGAAATTGCTGCTTTGAAATATCTCTACTGCTTAATGGAGTCTTTTTCACATAGAATTCACCCTTGCTTAAGGCTGGCTGTGGCGTCCATGCATCTTAGTGATGGCAAGGTCAAGGCCGTCCACAGGCAAATGCTTCGTGGTAGTTCTCTTTCAGGGTTGGACATCTGGTATAGTAAAATTTTTTCTCCATGGAAAGCCTTCATAAACAATGTTTGCTATAAAGGAATGTATAGCATGAGCTATTTAAAACAAGCATTTAAAATAGTACCGTACCCTTTAGAATGAAACAAGGGGAAATACTCAGATGTGTTAGATGCTAAGTATGTGTTTTGGTTCTGAGTTAGGCTTTCCATGTTGGGTGGTAGAAGTGGCCCAGAACCACAGGCGTGGCCCAGCCCACAGTGTTCCCCCTGACCTTAAAATCGTCATTATCCTACTGTGTGTCAACTACTGATTTGCCACAAATTTCTAGAGCTATGATGTCACTGAGAAAGTGACAAGTTAATATATTTTTAAAGTTTAAATTTGCTATTGCCCTGCTTTTTGGTTGATTGAACTCTCGAAACTTACAGTGAACCATCCTCTCTGGTTCTGGCTAAGTCATCTAGGCCAAAGGAAAGGTGGGCTCATTTTGTACTGGCTGTTGATGTTACAAGATTTCCGGAGGTGTTTCATAAAGAGCCATTTTCTTCCAGTTCTTTCTTGCTTTGTTTATTACTATTTTACATTTTTGCATTTTATTAGAATTTGATTGTAACTACTTATTTTCATGTCTGTCTTTTCTGTCAGCTCTTACCGTTTTTATTGCCAAGTTCTAGGATATTGGTTACAGTAATAACAGGTACTCAATGAATTCTTGTTGAATGATTGAATACTGACTGTCGCCGTGATTCCAGCTGAAAACTTTTTCTTCGGTGTTTGCCGACAGCATGATTTTCAGTTGGGCATTTCCTTTTTCGTCGTTTTCGGCTCGTGCGTCTTGTCTTCAAAGCGCACACTTTCTGCTTCATGACTTGGAGATGGATTGTGTTAGAGATTCCTGACCACTCCCCACAGGTATGATTTCGATACTCAGTACGCTTTTGTGGGCGATTACTCCGGACAGATCACCCTGCTGAAGCTTGAGCAGAACACCTGTTCTGTTATCACAACCCTCAAAGGACACGAAGGTAGGCTGCGTCATCACCCACAGGCTTTCCGTCTGATTTGGGCATCCAAATTTAGCTCTGAGCTCTGTGGTTGCATGAATGATCAGCTCCTTATGTCTGTCAGACTTCGATGTGATTGGCCAAATAGAGGACCGAGACCTCAGAGAGGGAACACTAAGTGACCGGAGGGTGCTGGGTTGGGTGCTGTGTTGTCAAAATCCCTTCTGGATTGCTTGTGTGGATAATACTTGCTACTTTGTTTACATTTTTCAATTAATTTTTTTCCAAAGACCTTTTAAAATTTCCTCTAAATGGTAAAACCTTTGTAAGGATGTTATTATTTTTAATTTGTCAGTTTATAGGACACTGAACAAGACCTACCTAGTGGGTCCGTACAATTAGAAGAAACGTGTGGGCTGGTCCGGCCTCTGCTTGGGAAACCTCCCCTGGGTAGGGACTGAGGGGAAAGAGCGACCGGGTGGAATTTCATTGTTTCTACAGGGCGGTGAGCTGGCGAGGCTCCAGGAAAGGGTTTTAAAACTCAGTTGGCCGTATTGGGTATCAAATTAGAAGCTTTGAGGCCATCTGGTTTAGATGGAAGAATTGGGGATTTGTTGAAAAGAATTAATGATGGAGTTACATGAAAATAGTGTCTTAAATATAGCAATTTAAATGTTCTCCACGCTAACAATCTGTTTAGGTTCAATCAGGTCGATCAGACAGGGACCCCATAAAGGAAGAGGGAGTGAGAAGAGCAGTAAGTTAGAGTAGATGTGGGCAGGAAAGCCCAGCCCCGGAGACACCACTCTCTGTTTGTGACTAATAGTCTCATGACTCCAGGCTCGTCAGTGTTCCCTGGGCTCTGGTAACTGGGCATGTTCTTATAGAAAGATCTCTATCTGCTATTGGGCCTCTGGCTGAAGTGTGTGGGGCACAGGTTTAAACAGGGTCAGGGTTTATTCAAAGTTATCCCTGAAGCCAGTTTTGCAGAATACTTTTTTCTCCCACCTCTGTTAAGTTTCTGTGAGAAACCGGTTCTATTGTTTGCTTTTGAATATGGCTTCAGTCATTTGCTATATACCCACCAAAAATATTAGCTTGAATGACTGGTTCAATTTTATTACGTTTATTGATCATTTTCTTTTCGGCAAAAAGCATAATGATGAGCTCTGTTGAAAGAGAAATCTTTAGAAAGAAAGATTTCCCCAAGGGTATCCAATTTGATAAGTTTAGTCAATATAGAGTGTGAAATGTAAGGTTTGGATTTTTTCATCTAAAATCTCTGGCAAAATTGTTTGGTTTACCTGCAAAGCTTTTTTTGTTTGTTTGTTTGAGGCACTTAATTTTCTTAAACATAGGCACCCTTCATACACAGCTGTTTATAATTTTGTGGTACAGGACAAGGGAGAATTTATTTGAATATCTTCACATTTAAAGTAACTTGACGTACAGCTGGAGGTTTTACCGTTGCAGCCCATGAGAATGGACATGCCGCGTCTTCCTCGTGACTCCTGCTGACGAAGTGTTGAATGGCCCTTTGTACGGCAAAGGCACAGTTTTACTGAAAGACTCAGCTGTGCTAGCCAGGTCTTCAGCTGTCAAATGTGCGTGACCTAACACAGCTATATTTAACCAATCTCCTCTCTCCCCCTGCCCCCTCTCTCTCATCCCTCTCTTCCCTCCTCTCCCCTCCCTCCCCCCCTCCATCTCTCTCCCCCTCCCCACCTCCAGGTAGTATCGCCTGCCTCTGGTGGGACCCTATTCAACGGTTACTCTTCTCAGGAGCCTCTGACAACAGCATCATTATGTGGGACATCGGAGGAAGGAAAGGCCGCACGCTCTTGCTCCAGGGCCATCAGTGCGTGACAGCTCGTGGGGGCAGGGAGAGCATCTGAGTTTGGGGAAGGCAGGAGAAACACACAGTTTTTGGACAGGGCTCACTGAGTCCACTTTTAACTGCTTTTCTGTTAGTCCTGACATCTGGCGTTCTGTAGCAGGAAGGAAAACAAAGGGCACAGGGTTTTCTTCCTTCTTAGTCCAAAGATCACTTCCCACCTTTCCTTCCCAGTGAGTCACCCAGTTAAAATCTCCTGCGGGCGAGGGACCTCAGGGGAGGGCTTTGACCCGGAAGATTGTGTGTAATGTGATACTAAGCCATTCTCAAACTGGATGCCTAACTTGTTTTCTTCAGTTCTAAAATGCATTTCTTTGGGAAGGAATGTATGGTTTGACCCAGTCGTGCAGCCTGAGCTGTGCCATTGTGACGCTTGGGCTCTTGCCATCTTGTCTTGAAAGGAAAAGGGAACCTTTCCTCCTTGTTGGTTAGGCTGTCGCTGTTGACCATAATCAGAATCAAGCCAAAAAGTAGCCAAGAGAAGATTCTCCACACAAGCCTACAGGCGGCAGATTGCTTCCCAGGGCATCCAGAGTGCACGTGTGTGTGCATGTGTACATGTGTGAGCACATATGTGAGCGTGTGTGATCACTTGTTCTATGGTCATATTCCAATAAAGGAGGTGCACCTCCTGTGTTCTGTTTCTGAACGAGTAGGTAAGTCTTGGGCACCTGACAAGGAGATGCTGATTGGTCCAGAACACCGTCGGCATCCTCTCATCTCTGACCTGCAGTTCTTAACCACAGACTTGAAAGTTGTGCTTGTTTCATAGGTACTGTTATTCTCTCTAGTGAGTTACAGAACGCCAGGTAGCTCACACTCAAATCCACGTTAGCACACCAAAGAGTCAGTGATAAAATGCCAGTGGCTGGTTCTGACCAGGGGAGAGGGAAGCCCACGCGAAGGGTGGCTGTGTTCCCCACACTGACAAGTGCGGGTGTGTGTTGTCCGCAGTGACCGGGTGCAGTCGCTGTGTTACCTGCAGCTCACGAGGCAGCTCGTCTCCTGCTCTTCAGACGGTGGGATCGCCGTATGGAACATGGACGTCAGCAGAGAGGAGGTAAGAGAAGGAGCGGGCCAGGCTGGTGAGGGGATGTCCCCAAGGTCCCAGCTTCCTGGTTTCTCACCCCACCAGCCAGAAATGCCCACCCAGGAGCTGACAGCGCTGCATGTCACTTTGCATTGCATCCTCTGCTCATTGGAGTTTCCACGGTGACAAGCAGGGCACACAGGCCGGGCGTTCCGGCTGACTTTCAGCCTTGAGAAGTACGCCGCGGGGACACCGGAGACCACCTCCAGCACATGCAGGGAACGACCGCACTGTGGTGCTCCCACAGCGGGCCCGTGAGGAAACTGAGAGGGGGCTGCACCACAGACGTAGCTGGGTGCCTGACGTTTTTCTGGAAAAGTATGTCTCTGTGCTCTGCTTTTATTTTCCACTGCGTTCTGTTCCATGGAGTCCATGTCAACACAGTGTTCTCAGGAGACCTGAGTTCTAACTTGTTTGGGCCACTAACTAGTCGTGAGGCTTTGTTTGATGAGTGCCGTAATTCCCCCGAGTCTCCGGTCCCCCTTCCATAAAGTGAACTAGTCAAATGAGGCGGCTTCTAAGGCCCCTTCAGTTCTGTAGCAGACACTCTTAATTGTCTGAACCATCTGTCTTTTCTATTTTAAATGATGCTGCAGTGAACATTCTTGACCTTGTCATTGTTCAGATATTTATTGCAGCAAATTTCTGAAAACAGACCTTTGGGACCAAGGATATGTATATACAATCTTAAGGCTTTTTATAGATGTTGTCAGTTGATTTCCAGGCAGGATTTCCATTCCTGTCTCTGCTAGCGTGGGTAGCATCTGTCTTTTCCAAATGGCATCGACAGCCTGTGACGTAGATAGCGAAAGAGTTGGCTCCAGACAAGACGTGAGAGTAAGAGGAATATTAAGGACTTAGGGGTTAACTTCAGAAACACTTACTGAGCACCCACAGGGTGGTCTCACATCTGGAAGCTTAGTGAATATGCACCATACACGGTTGATTGGTAGCGCATCGCAGTGCGTACCGTGCTGACTGGCGTCACATGAGTTGTGCAGGGCGTCACCCTTGCCCTTATGCAATGTGTGGGTCAGTGTGCTGGGCACCGTGCGGTGCACACCGGGGACGGATGTGGGGTTTCCAGCATCCTGTGCATGTGCCTGCTTTGGGTTGCCTGTGATTACCTGTGAGTCTGATCCTCGCTGAATAAATTTGCATCTTTAGCTCCCCACAAAAGATGTCATCAAGGAGGTACAAGCTATTAAAAAAAGTACTAATGTTACTTATTCCCAGACTTTATAGTTACCATATTCTATATACAAAGGTTCTTGCCTGCAAGCAGCTTGTAATCTTGTGATAGAAATACACTACCCTATAACTAGGGAATACAGCCCATGATGTCGACAAGTGCCAGTTGCTAGTTTTTTTTGTTTTTTGTTTTAGTGACCTTGTAAGTCAAGTAGAGAGAGGAAGGAGATCTCGATCACATATTTACTGCTTAATTTCTTTTTTGAATTTTCTAACAGTCTTTCGGTAGGGCTTAGAGTAACTTGGTATGAAACGTGTAACATTGGTTGATATTACAGAATGTGTCAGAGTTTCTCTGCAAAGATTTATTGAACTGTGTTGTATATTCATCACCTGCCAGTCGTGGACATCAAGGACAGCTGGTACACTGTTCCGTCATGTGGCAGTCTTGTTCTGAGAGTGGGAAACTTGGATGTGCTCCCTGGGTCACCAGGGTGGGGACCATGGGCCCCGTGGTTACCAGTGGCTCTTCTCAGGTCTTAACGACTTGGATTTCAACCCACTACCCTTATCCTTGGTTAAGTTCTCTTAGAAAAAGTAGTTAGGAAGGGACAGTTCCATTGTTCAGGGTGCTTCCTGTACAGGCAGTTTTCTTCTTTTTAGTCTTTTGTAAGACATCACCCCAAGTCATGGGCGTGCTGGTCAGTAACACACTGTTCCCCACAAGCTTATCTGTCTCAGTGGTTGACAGTGTTGCTGGGAAAGCAATTTATGCCAAAACGGCGCATCATTTTTGGTAATTTTTTAATAGCTGAGTAAATACCAGTGTATAAGCAGCCTGTGATGTGTACGATTGTGACCGTCAGTTAGAGTTCTGTACAATTAGGCAAGGGCACAGAGGAGTACCCCCAGGTTCTCTGATCTCGCAATGCTTGCCTGGATTTCCGAGTCACCTGGAAATTCAGCCGGAGCGCACCCAGCCCACTGTGGCTGCCAGCACCACACGCACTGGTGGGGAGCAGACTTGCCTGCTGCCGGGCCATCATCAGAGGGGCTCCTTTTTGGAAGTAGGCGTGAGACACCCATGAGCAAGTAACAATATGAGGATGAATCCTCTTGAAAGGAGAGCTTTATTTTAAACTAGCAGACTGCAGAGTGCGTGAGAGTTTGTGCACTGGTGCAGAGTGGATCAGCAGCGGTGCTGTGGGGTGGTTCTTACTGTATCATCTCAGTCCAGATTGGGCAGATGGAACAAGAGGTAGAAAAGAGAGTGAAACGGTCAGATTGCTTGATTGATACTCTCTTTTTCTGTTCTCAGCACAAAACACAACGTTTTCTCTTTAGAGAAGAAACACGTAATACGGTGGCTCGGGGTAGCTTACAGCACAACACTTAGTCCTATTAAAAGAAACAAAGTTATGAGTATTTCTTATATTACAAGTGTGCCAAAAGCCTGTTTCTTTCCGGTTTTGGTTTTTAGTCTATCTCAAATTATTTTAAGCATATTTTTCTTCCCCCATGCCCCTCTACCCTCCAGCTCAGCAAAGTGAAATTCTTGCCTAAACCCTGAGACAGAGCTGTGCTCCCGGAGGGCAGGGACTCAGTTCTGTCGGCTGTCATACCCCAGAGACCCTCATGCGTGGAGACCCTCATGTGTAGGAAAGGGCAGGGCCCGTAGGCAGAGTGTGTACGGAGTGGCGTGGACAAGGGCGGGGGCTCGGCTGGAGCCCTGGGACTCCCAGGGTCGCACCCCCCACCCACTCACTGACCGTGGGCGGCCGCCTCAGTCCCTGAGCTGCCGTTCCTCTGCCTGCGAAATGTCGCCCTGTGTCTCCTAGACTTGCGACAGCGATGAAGTGAAATAAGGTGTATAAAACACTTGGCCCACTACCTGGACTTGGATGATGCTCGCTTTATGCCAGGCACTGTGTGAGCACCTCACAAACGGTAACTCACGTAACCCCCACAGCCCCCCGAGCTGTGTCCTCGCACCTGAAGGGTGCTCTCCGGAACACATTTCACACTCCTTTTGGTTCCACGTGACATTTGCGTGGTATGTGGGAGCACACTGGTGTGTGTCCCCAACTTAAAACTAGTCACCGGTACCTGCTTTCCTTCCCCTGCAACTGAACGCTGGTGGTGGCAGCACCTGCAGCGTCATCTGCGCCCCTCGGGGACGTCACTCCCAGGCTGTGTTTCCAAGCCACCTGCCCTCTCCCGTGGGTCACAGCAACAAGAAGGGTCCCTGCCTGAGGACAGGAAGCTTCCTCACTCCCCCCACCCTCCCTTCTTGTTTCCCACGCCACCGCCGTCACTTAAAGACCCGTCTCCCAGCTCAGCCCCCGTTACTGTGCGCGAGAGCGCCTGCCCCCCGAGAGGGTGACCTTTGCAACGGCTGGCCCGGGTGGGGACGTTTCTAGTGACACAGCTAAAATAAGAAGTAGGAAAGCCGGCAGTTTGGGCCCAGCAGGAAACAGAGAACTAGGTACACTCGTCCTTCGCAGAGTCCGCTTGCGAGCCTCCGTGAAGCTCGCCGTCCTTGGTGGGTGGTTTATAAACGGTCAGTGTAATTCGGTGTCTGCGGTCCTCCCACCGTGGTCCCCTCCGATCAGATGTATTTTTCTTAGGTGTTAACCTTCCAAGTTCAAGATGGTTTCTTACTTAATAATCACTATTTGGTTTAATTTTTTTTTTTTTTTTTTACAAAAGAGGGAGAAACAGCAATGTATGGTTGCCTCTCACATGGCACTCACTGGGGACCTGGCCTGCAACCCAGGCATGTGCCCTGACTGGGAATCGAACCAGGACCGTCTGGTTCCTAGCCCGCGCTCAATCCACTGAGCTACACCAGCCAGGGCTATTTGGTTTAATTTTTAGAAATTTGTTATTTTTATTTCCTGTACAACTGTATAATCAGTACAGAATGATAACTGACAGCAAATAGGCTTTTAGCAGATTCATCTTGTTGAGTGCCATATGTCACGTTTGTTTTAGAGAAATAGTTTCTAAGTTTTCAAGAAAATAATTTTGAGACTTAGTTGCCCTGTTTCAACAAAAACTCATTGAGAACCTACTCCGTGACAAGCTGTCCATATATAAAAGTGAATGAGACCAATCGTCCATAGAGAATTACTGTAGAGAGGTCACTGCTGGCTGAGGTCTGTGGGCGGGTGGGGTGGGGCACAGGGTGGGACAGCCACTGGGGAGAGCCGGGCAGGGCGGGTGGGAAACCTGGCAGGCATGATGCCCACCCAGGGGAGCCCCCCTGTTTGTCACCTTGGAAACCACAAGCTGCCCCAAGTGGTAGTTTGCCAGATTCTGCAAAAAATGGTTTTTTGCTCAGCTGGTTGAAGATTTCAAGTGAGTCTGGCATAAAAAAAGAATTATATTACAAAGACAGCTCCAAGAGTTCACAATGAAAATTGAATTATTTCCTCTTACCTATAGATTGAAAATTGACCAATCCCACAAACATTACTAAAATTATAAAGATTACTCAAAACACAAACATAATATCGAATATGGCAATAGCCATAACACATCGAGGATTTTGTAAAACGCCACCCTCAACACCGTCAGCACCGCTGTGTGGATTTCTGAAAAGCCATTGCAACGAGCAGCTGCCCTGACCTCGGCTCTCTCTCTCTCTCTCCTCCCCAGGCTCCTCAGTGGTTAGAAAGTGACTCCTGCCAGAAGTGCGAGCAGCCCTTTTTCTGGAACATAAAGCAGATGTGGGACACAAAGACCCTGGGGCTGAGACAGGTGCGCAGCCAACACTGACTCACTGCCGGGTCAATCGTGTCTTCCGTTATCTGTGTAATCAGCCCACCGTTTTGTTTGGGATCACACTTTCCCCTATAAATGCTGTTAATTTCTGGTTTTGGATGTCACCATCATTGTCTGGTAATAGCGTGCAAGACTTTCCCTGGGGCCGGCGTGACTGTCACCTAACTATTCTACTGCTTGTCCCGCACTGGAAGAGCAGGGATGCGCAGAAAACCTGAGAGTCCGTTTGAAAATAGATACATATCTTTCACTTCAGGCCTATTGTTCTAAAGTCACTGTTTCATTCTAACGAAGCACCGAGTTAGGATGAGTTAGGGCATGCAAGCTCATGCTTTCACAAGCAGGTGCTGTGACACTAATAATTTTAGGTTAGTCCTAAATTGTTCCACATAAACCTACCTGGATATTTTTATTAAGCATGCTGCAACTACTGTGTTTTATTTTTTAAATTAAAGAATCGTGTCCCAGGTAGCCCACACATTTCAAAGATGCTCTTATCACTAATACTAAAGTTCTGCAAAGAAGATATATATTTCTACAGCAGACTTGAAGGTAGCCACTCACTCAGGTTGAATATGAGTTTGTGCAAGTAAGTAAAGAAAGAAGGCCGATTTTATTCGTTTTTTACTGGTTACAACGCTAGTTTTTTACTGGTTACACATGGATGAAGGATTGGCCTAAAGTCTATGTGTGGTAATAGACTTTCTTTGATTTTACTTACAAATCTATTCCCCTGCAAGGTCTAATATGACATGTCAGGCAATGCAGGAATTCTTTTAGCACTTAAAAACTTTCTAATCCTCTGAAAATAGCACCTGAATTGTTTATTAGCCTAGTTCTCACAGTGCACGTCTGGCTGTAACTAGTGCATGTGATTGATGGGTGAAGAAGTCCTTACTTCTAATGGAAATTAATTTTACTCTTATGAGCTAACAGCTAATAGGAGAGGAAATGTACAGGCCTCTCAGTGGTAAAAGAGTATGTTCCAATCAGTAATAAATGGACTATTTTGGAAGATTCTTGAAGCTTATTTCCAGAGTCACAAAGTAAAAGACTAAAGCAAATAGTAAAACATCTGATTATGGATGTTGGTTTCTTAATGAGGGTATATTACATTTAAAACCTTTTTCATAACTTTCTTTTCACCCAGAGTAGGTTTTTTTTTCCTTCCCAAAACCTCTAGTCATTTGGTCTTCTATGTGAACTTGAACTTGATTTTAATAATGTTTGTTGATATCAATATATAACATGAATGAACAAAAAGCAGTATTTGACCAATTTAGTAAGGTTGTTTGGAAACCCTTGTTAGATACTGAAATTGTCTACCTTTTGCCTGTTAATTGGTACATGGAATTGGGGTGATTATGACTCAGGGCAAGTCACCCCACTCCCATCCATTTCCCAACTCGGAAGGGAAACCACAGGCATTAAAGCCAGAGTTAACGTCTCCCTTTTCCCCCCTCCGGCTATCCTGAAGCATCACTGCAGGAAGTGCGGGCAGGCTGTCTGCGGCAAGTGCAGCAGCAGGCGCTCCAGCTACCCCGTCATGGGCTTCGAGTTCCAGGTCCGGATGTGTGACTCCTGCTATGACTCCATCAAAGACGAGGAGTGAGTGTTGGCCTGTCGCTGCCTTACTGCGCATCTGAAGTGGGAAGAGACATGGATCTATTCCCATCCCCCTGTTTGTTTCTTCCCAATATCAGACGATTTCTAAGGGGAGGATTAAGACAGATTTCTCCCAAACGCTGCAAGGGATGGCATTGCTGGGACCAGCTCAGCTGTTGAGTGGACATTCTGGAGCCCCCAGGCCGCTCAGGGTGCTGTGTGGGGTCAAGGCCACGTGCACACTGGTGCAGTGGCTGAACTAGTTCTTTCCAAAAGCATCTCTTATCTCTGCTCACACATGCATGGACATTTAATTACTGGGGACCAATAGTCTTTCCTCTCACCAAGATCTGACCTAGCAATCTGTTCTTAAATAACTGTCTGTGTTAAGACATTTCTGTCTGCTCCCCATTCTGGCCTGACTCAGGCAGACCCACTAGAGCAAAACCATCATTTTCTTTCCCTTCCCTTTGAACCATCTTTGAAAGTAGACGGGCAGACGTTGGCAGGGGCCCGGGTTGGAAAGCGCATGGGCATGGTCGGTGTTGGTCGGTGAGCTCGGCATGGAGGCTGGGCCTGCGGGCTTCGGGGCAGAGTGCTGCTCCCAGGACGCCAGAGGTCCGGGGGGAGCCCGCAGCCGTCTTGGGAGTGTTTGCACGCACTGCGTGATCTCCTGCAGGGCACTTCCTCTTCTGCATTAGAGGTTCTTGTTTTTATGCCTAGCAATATATGACCTTTCCACTCAAAACAAAACAAAAAACAGTCATTTGGGTGTTTTAAAAATCTTTCATGAAAGAGTCTTACAACTTACCATGCGTTTCTCATCCTTTAACTATAAAGTGAGCTTTCAATGTAGCCACATTTGGGGGAGCAAATTTTAACACAGTTATTACAGGTACAGTTGACCCTTGAACAACACAACGGTTTGGGGTGCGGAACCCCCAGCAATTGAAGATCCACGATTAACTTTTGAGTCTCCAAAACCCCAACTCCTGTTGACCGGAAGCCTTACTAATAACAAAAGCAGTTGTTCAACACATATTTTGTACATTATATGCATTCCATGCTGTGTTCTTACAATAAGTAAGCTGGAGAAAAGAAAATGCTATTGAGAAATCTATAATTCCCTAAGGAATCATGAATACATTTATAGTACTATGTGTATTTGCTGAAAAAAAGGTGTGTGTGAGTGGACCCACACAGTCACGTGTGTTGCTCAGGGGTGACCGTATTTCCTTTGCGTGGTAGGAAAGCGTGTCCGTTCTTCGCTCCAGGCGCAGCCAGGTGCATCCTCAGTGGGCTCTTTTCTCTTTGCTAGTCGGACTTCTCTAGCAACCTTCCACGAAGGAAAACACAACATCTCCCACATGTCCATGGACGTTGCCAGGGGACTGATGGTGACCTGCGGGACCGATCGCATTGTAAAGGTAACCTGCTCAGCCGTCCCAATTAGCAGCTCAGTGCAGACTGCTCCCTTGTCATGCTGCCAACGGGCACAAGACATTTCTAGTCCAGTCTCACCGTCTGATCGGCAAGCTTGCCTTCCCTTTTCATAAGCAACCCTTAGCCAGTTGAAATCCCGAGGTAACGAACTGCATGCCTGTGAGTTTCCATGCCCTTGACCTTGGCCCACCCCAAAGTATTTTCCTTGGCCTGGCACCCCCCACCCCCCTTTGCTGTCTGGCTGAGCCAGCCCAGGGTTGCCCCCTGCCCACCTGATCCTGTAGCTGACCCCTTGCTCTAGTCATTCCTTCCCACACTCATGTTCCTTTCACTGGGGACAGAAGGCTTCTGCTTGGAAGAAATAACCACACTTTTTTTTTTTCATTAATTCCCCGGACCACTAACACAGAAACTGAAAGTAACTTTTATAATTAGTACCACTCTTGAGTGGTGAAACTGTGACATACGTGATTTCATAATTTTTAAAAATGGGCTTTTTCCCAGTGGAGACACCATTATAATGTAGTTAGTTTTCAGGTGTCTGGATATACTTAGGCGCTGTCTGCACGTGTCGCGTTTCACCACTGTGACCTTGAGGCAGTCTTGCAGGGAAAGAAGAGAACGAGAGAATGAGTTCCTCTGGCTGCTGGTGTCAGTGTTGGCTCTCTCGGGGCCCAGGTGACCAGTGCAGCCTCCGCATCTCCTTTCTTGCAGATATGGGACATGACGCCCGTGGTGGGCTGCAGCCTGGCCACCGGCTTTTCCCCGCACTGACCTGCAGCGGTGCGGCCCGCACTTCCCGGCGGCAGCTGGTACCAAACGCCACCCTTCCCTGTGGTGCCACGGTCACCGTCACGTGCACGGACAGTGGCCACTTACACACAGATCAACACTTTCCAAAAGAGAAAAATTGTAAAGGTGTGTTTCGGGGTACCTGTGGAAACCACCTGCGGGGACTCATAGGCGGAGGTTCGTCTGCAGTGGTTCCCGGACAAGTGGAGTTCCTTCAGCGAGACTTCCTCTCGAACACCGAGCAAATGGGGACTAAAAGATCAGTCTAGAAAATGAGAGTTTTAGAGAAATAGATAGTGAACTAACGAATTACTGCCTAGAACGCTCTGCAAGCAGTTGCGAGGACACACACGCCTGCCCTGTGACCTGCTGGGCCCCCGGGGCTGTGGGTGCAGCCGGAGTGGGGAAGGGAGGCTGTCTCTGTCCCTTGAGGGGACGCAGTAGGGACTTCAGAGCCCAGCAGTGCCTCCTCCCAAGCAGGCAGGGTGTGAGCACGCTTTCCACTTAGTGATGGGCAGACGTGTTAATGATGCCTGTTCTCTTCAGGGCCATTATCCGCACCGAGCATCTGGCTGGCTCGCTTCCCCTGTTTCTGCTGCCCGGCAGGCAGTCTGCCGTGGGAGAACCTCACGGTTGCTGTGTGTGACTTGTGAAACTCCTGTACTAACAAGGCAGTCCACATTCTCCCTCCCTGCACCCCCCCCCACGTGTGTGCTCTGAGGACGAAACGTTTCTATGGTGCCATTGCCATGAGAGTCACACAAGCCGCCCGACTTTCTGTCGTTGCCGTTAGTGACGACTGCTGGAAAACCCAGCTGCCAGCATGCGTGTGCTAGGAAACGATCCTTCGGTTCCAGGGAGCGGCCCAGTCCTCCCACCGTCAGACACGTTCTGTTGCTAGTTCCAAGGTGAGCCCCCGTGACACTGTGGCAATTCAACACGCGCCACAGATGCCAACTCCAAAGCGCTTCAGCGGCCGTTGGCTTCTGTTTGTAACTAATGGTGTTACTATTGCATGGAAGGAAATTGGTAACCCGGAGCAATAGCGTCAACCAGGTCCTGCACAGTAATTCCCAACTTGTAAACTGCTCTCGTAACAACTTGCAAAGTCTGTTGTATCAAATGGTGTTCGAAAGCGTTTGGTCACTTAGTACCAGGATGGGGAGGTGGTGGGGGAGGGGGTGCCTACTTTTAATATTCAAATATTTATTGTTTGATTGTTTTTAACAATAGTACATGTATCTATTATTTTAGGACTATGGAAGTGAATGGAGAGAGACCTACTTTTTTTAAGGATAAATTTAAAAATAGCAACAGTATTTTTGTTAGTCTTACTAATGGATGTTGTTAAAAACTCACCACTGCTTTACTGCGCTGGGATCATACCAAGACCAATGTCATTATGTATGCTACAACTAAGGAACTCGATCTGTTTTCTAGCAGCAGCTAAGAAGTACTGTGACATTGGACAGGCAGTTACACGGAAACGTCTTCATGCTGAGGGACTCACCCAGTAAGGGGGGGAATTGGGTAAGGCACACCCTATTTTAGAATGATCTGCTTTGACAGTTGGCTTGCCTTCAGAAATAAGACTGAAGCATTTTGTTGCTCCTTGTAATTTTTGTACTCTCTCACCTGAAAAATGATGTTTCCTTTAAAAACTTTTCCTAGGCGTTCTGCACAATGTACATCGCTGATACGATCTGGGAGGAAAACTGAGTGGGGTGACTTTTAAGGGCAGGGTTTTGAACGCTGACGTGAGTTCAGTCCTGGTTCAGCCCACGCAAAGGTGCTATTCTGGGGATTTTACGAAGTCCTTACGGAAAACAACATGATCAATTCCTTGCCACACTGAAGAGTGCTGCACTGTGGTTTTGTTTTCCTCTGTTCTGTAAAATGTGACTTTTTTTTTTTTTAATGTGTGTGGTAGGCTGAGCAGAGCATCACAGCCACTGAGACTATGCCATAGCTTTCAAACTTCTTTTTATTTAAACAGTTTTTAATGAAGAACCCCAATGTTCCACAGAGACTTTAAGTTTGTGGTAGTGCCTCTAAGGGGTTAGGCTAATAGAAGTCAAGGAAATGAGTATTTCAGGAAGAATTGGAGCGAGGTATCCAGAAAGGAAAGATGTTTCTATACAGTTTTCTCTCCACCCGGGCCTGTTGTTTTTCTGTTTGAAAACACGCGTGGTACCCTTGTCTTCTCTCTCTCTCACGCTAAGTAGCAAAGGGGGTAATATTTTTTATACAGGTGGGCAAAAATTATTTTCTCAATTTTACTGACTGAGCACATAAGGACAGTGCAGCTGGGCTTATAGTTATTGCCTTACTTTGCATTACTCTTAAACAGGCCATGTAAAATAGTTCTTCACGTAGCGTTTACTGGTTTTTCATGGTCCTTTGTACAGATGGATTAAGAAGTACAGAATGTTAGAGAAAATCCTTATGTTTAGCTCTAGTAGGTATGGGATAAGAAAATGCCAATTCTTTATTTTAAACATGTTTTTAATTTGCCATGTAATAGCACAAGTGATAGAGATACCCCGGTAACATTAAGGGGGGAATATTATTCATTTCCCCGTGAATCTCTGTTGGCCGCATCGGAGCCCACCCTGCTGTCTAGAGGCTATAACGAGACTAAGGCTCTAGACGGTTCCCCGTGAAGAATCCAGTTTGTTAGCGTCCACATTTTTAAACTGTTGAAACCGGCCTAAATTTGTAATAAATGCCACAGTGGCTCGCACCCAAGGAACTATTTTCTAAAATCAGTTTTCTTTATATTATTTTCTCCTCCCGTTACTGGATCTGATGTCTCTTAAAATGTTAAGAAACCAGTTACTATTAATGATAAATTATCTGCTCACTATAAATGTGAGGTTTAACAAATAAGTGATACAGGCTATGTGGGTTACTGGTGAGCAGATAACCGAATGCCTACTCTATTGTCCGCAGTTAATGACACAGTAACTCTTGGAGTGAATTACGCGGCAAATCTACCCTAGAGTCCGATTTACAGTGTTTTCCTCTCTCTCCTTTCTTTGACGGGGGAAGCCGAGCAGCCTTGGCTAGTGCATTGTGTCCCCGTACGTGCGACCCTGCGGATCCCAGAGAGCTAGAAAATTCTGTCCTTCGCTCCTATTTGTGGGTTCTGTTTTTGTGGGTTTTCTTTTTTGAGAAAATACGTACAATAAAATATTCCTTGCTTGTTACTCTGTGGTTTGATTTAGCTTTTGTTGGGCCCCAGGGCAGTCGTAGTGGCTCCTGTGTGTGTAGGGGCTACCCTGTGCTCAGCGCCCTTGGCGTGCTGGGCGCTCTACCACATTTACGTCCTTCAGTCCTGGCACCGCTTCTGCCCATCATCATTGTCCCCGTTTACAGATGAGAAAACCAAGGAGATCCTGTCCATCTTCTGTCTGACTTGAAAGCAACGCCTTCTTCACGCTGCCTGCCTTAGTGTGCCAGTGTGCAGCGAGTGTTTTATGGAAGGGAAGTGGGAATGATGGTCCCTTTTGCAGTCTGTGAAGCCCTGGAGTCAGATGGCTCGGGCTGTCCTGGTCCTCGATGCACTGCGCCCTGGAGAGACGCCGGGGTCTGTGCCCCAGTCTCCCCCTCACAGCTGCTGTGTCAGGGGACACAGGTGGTTCTGGCAGCGGACAAGCGGTTCCTGTGCTTAATTGGCAAGGGGTTGATTTGAACACCAGAATGGCAGTTTACTACGCTATTAAAGAGACAGAGCTTTATTTTCTCTCATCCTCAAAATAATGAGTTTATTATAATAAATAGAGAAGGAAAGTAAAAAGACGATACCAAGAAAATATAAAAAAGATTTTTTAAAACCTTTAGCCATGCTACTCAGAGAAAGTACTGCTGAACTTAGGCTGTATACCTTTCCAGTGTCGTTTTAAATGCAACTGCACCTACGTAACATATGCTCCTAGGGTGTGTTTTCAATGGGCCATGCTTTTTTCTACTATCCAAACGTGTGGTGGTTTGCCTTGCCGAAGAGTGGGGCTCCGTGTTCGCCTTTGCGGTTCTCCGCGGTTGCAGTGGGCATCAGCTCCCGGCGGTGCCTGCACGCACTGGCAGGGATTGCCTGTCTCCAGCTCTTGGAGGCCCACTCAGGCCACGTGACTTGCTCTGGCCAATGAAGTGCAGGCAGAAGCTTTTAACTGTAGGTGAGAGACTCAGCCCGGGCAGTCCTGGACGCACATGTTGGTAGAGAAGTAGGACACCAAACCATCCCGAAGAACCCCACTTCCCTGGACGTGCAGTGGACTTTGCACAGGGAAATAAATCTTTGTCGTGTTAGTCTGCTGAGGTGGGGGAATGGACGTGTGTTTTACCGGCAGCATAATGTGGCCTGAACAGCAGTGTCACGTTGTTCCATTATGTGGCTAAACCATCGTGAGTATCGCAAGCCCCGTGTCGCAATTAGATTACACATTTTTAAAATATTTATAATTTTAATTTAAAACACTAAGTATTTAACCATACGAAATTCAGCATACTTTTATGTTCATCTCTGCTCACTTTTTCAATTATTTTCTTGGGATAAATTCTTAGACGTGGGGATTGCTAGGTCAAAGAATATGCATATTGTAAGCCTTTTATTTTTATTGCTAATATCTTCATATTATCACCAACAATTGAATTTGTTCCTTTGACTAGGTGATCAAAGGCATATCTTAGTGTCTTAATTTATGGAAGTCCAGTTTATTAATTTAAAAGGGGAAGTTTATCTGCCAAGCAGACCCCAGTTTCTGTGGACGGTCTAGAGAGAGCCCAGGTCGTTGTTCGAAGGCTGTTTGGAGGACAAGGACGCAGGGGAAGAAAGGTTGGAGGATCTCGGGGCCATCACGACAACGACAACCTTACATGCTCCTCGCCGAGGCTGCTGGAGAGTCAGCTGGTCTCACTTCACTTGGAAAGTGGAAACACCTCAGCGAGTTCCTGGTTCTGGCTTTCCCTCTTTAGGTTCCACATAGATTACGAACCATTTGTAAAAACATTCCCAGGTCCTTGAGTTTCAGCTTTCTTTCCTATCCATCACTCTCGGTCCCCAAGTCTCCTTGACTATACTTTGCTCTCTCTGTAAGTCATTTCACTACACACACAAACCATCCCTTACAAGCTTATTCACGTCGATACGTGTGATTCCCCATGAAAGCTGAGCAATACATTCTGGGATCACCTTCTTGACTCCTGTCTCATCATTTGTAGTATAGAAGTGGAGCCTGAGAGAGAATTTCCAGGTCAAACCCAAGTGGAAAACTGAAGGTTCAGACTCTGGTCGGTCTGACCTCAAAGCCCCTGTTCCTTTTCTAGTTCTTCTGGTTCTTTCATATTTAAGGAAATTTCAGATCCTGAATTTGACCCTCTGGAGAAAGATAAGGTAATAGGAATTTCTTGACACCCATTAGCAATGGCAGTATGGCAGATTTGCCCACAACCTAGAGTGTAAGATCAGGAGGGGCCTTGGAAGTCTATTCGCCATTTTTTTCCTGGCATCATAAATCAATGGAAGTGTTGACAGGTGGCTTCTGTGATGACACACCTCCGAGCATTCATTTCCCATGCATTCTAAAGAGCGGTGATCCTTAATCTGTATTTTATGATACTCCACTATTAAGTCATTTTGGAACTGTTACAGGATTTCTTTCAGAAAGTGCATTGTATTTTCATCTGAACTTTATTAACATTGATGCACAGTAAAGAATATAGAGTTATCCCAAAATCAAGCTAGTGAATTTGAAATAAGGAATCACTTCTAAAGTATGGCTCTTAATCTTGTACACACTTCATGACAGGGACTGCCATCTACTCCTGTAACACTTAGGAGCAGCCAGTGAAAATCACACCCAGCTAATCAAGTCACAAAACAGTCCCGTGATTTTACTATTTCCGAATTACAGGTATCATTCCTTATTAAATAAATGTAATATTACGTTTTGACAAGATAACGGTAAACAACTGGATATTTCCATAGTTGTGAATTCTTTCAGTTAATTCTGTGATGACAAAATTTGCATGATTGCACAGTTTGTTGAATTCAAGCAAGATTCCTGACGTCACAGAAAGGAAAACCTCTGTTTAACCCATTCTTCTTCTGGACCCATCCCAAGCTTTAACTCATGTCAGGGACTTGACACGTGCGTGGCGATGGCCCACTCACGAGCTCTGGTTCTCGCCCAGAGCTCTGTACGGGACCAGCCTTTCACACAAGACCTGCTCAGTCCTTAAAGGACTTATTAGCTCTTCGATTCTCTGAGTCTTTCCTGCATTTCATTTATTTATTCAGCAGATTAGAGAGCACACCTAGGTATGTTCTTCCCATCCTTTGACAATGCCACCTTAGGCTGAGTGTGCAAAAAGTTGTGTTACGCGCACTTCATTGACCTGTTACCTGGAGCTGGAGGAACTCACTGGAAAGCAACCTCTGTAAATAAGTAGGAACATCTGGTTGAATTAACCCTTGGCGGTACTAGAAAGAGGAAGAAAGGGAGAGGATAAAGCTTATGGTCAAACCGAAATTTGTTCATTTGTGGATTTACTTGGGTAAACACATTCTTTACTCAAGTAATTTGGGGCCTTTATTTCTAAGTAATTAATTTACTTTTATATTTCTTGTATTTTATGGCCAGATGTGAATCAGATATCTCTTGCTTCAGGAGTCACATCTGTTAATCTATCAAATGAATCAATCCTATGTTGTAAAAGTGTGCTGAAAACACGGGCAAACTTGCAGACATAAATCTCAGTACAAGCCTATCCGCGCTGCCTTCAAATGTATCCCAAACACTTCTCACCACTCAACTGTTAACCATGGCCCAGTCCCCCGGCAACTGAGTGCTCAAGTCTCCTCCCAACCTGTCTCCCTGGTCCTGCCCCTGCCTATCAGCCAGACCAAAACGCAATGCAGACCGTGCCATTCCTGTGTGTGAACCCCTCACCCCTCCCATCCTAGTGGAAGCCCAAATTGTAAAATGGACCCTCGTCTCCTGCCCTCTGTGATGCTCTCTTTACTTCTGTCTAGCCACACTTCTTGTTCACCTCCAACTTCTGTGAACATGGAATTTGCACATACAACCAGCAGTGTCAGGCACATAGTAGGCACTAAATAGATAATGATGCTTGAATGTGTGCAACTTGGGTGCTATCCACATAAATGGAAAGGAGCTTATGTCCACTTTTGAAGGGAGTGAAAGAGCGTGGAGTGGCTGTCCCTGCCAGCCTGCGTCATTTCATACCCGTCTCGTTCCACCCGCCAAGCTACTGCAGCGATGGCCAGAGACGGTATAGAGGACAAGTACCCGAGGGGCAGGGTGGAACATCAACTGCTAATTCTGGGTGTCTGATCGCCATAACACTTAATTTAAGACAACTCCACTTTGATGGGTATGTTGGTTTTAAAGTATTTCTGCACATTCTTATGCTGTCTGTGGAGAGGTGGAATTAATGTTTTCTTCTCTTGAATCTGGGCCAACTGTAGTGACTCACAAATAGAATATGGCAGAAGTGAGAAGTGAAACTGCAATGTCTGAGGTTAGATCAGAAGATGCTATGCAGCTTCCACCTGGTTCTGTGCAGAGGGCCAGCTGCCTCTGAGACCGCTGGTGTTCCGGTTGGTGGCCAGGCTGAGCTTCCAGCTGACAGCCAGCGCTAACCGCCAGCTTTGTACATGCATCATCTTTGATGTCCAGCCTAGTTGAGCTTGCAGATGGCTGCAGATCAGGCCGACAAGTGACAGCAATAGCAGGGGGGCTGCCCCTGGGAGCCTCCCAAGTTCCTGACCCACAGAAATGTGAATAAAATAAAATGGTTCTTTTAAGCTACTGACTTGTGGAGTGATTTGTTACATAGCAACAGTAACTTGGACAATGGGCAACTGGACCCTTAATTCCTCACCTTGGAGCCACAGAGCAGAGCACCCTGACTTCCACCCTAAGCAAAGAGAAGTGATGTGGACACAAGGCAGCATAGCACAGGTGAGCTGCTTCAGACAGACTGAATCCAATCCTTCACTTCTCCCATGACCTCGAGACCCGGTCAGGGTCAGTGACTGGACCACCCAAGTCAAAGGCAAGGCAAAGGCAAGTCTAGAACCCAGATGTCCAATTCTCAGCATGGGCTCCTTGGATTTTATTGAAAAGACCCCTAGGCTCCGAATTTACTAATTTTACAGATGATTACACAAAGCCTTAGTGGTTGAAAGATAGGTCATTACTGACCCTACTTCTTAGCTCCCCTGAATTTGAGTTGACATCCTCATTTATTAAGTGTACTTGGAAAGGAGGCAACCAATTGCAGGAAAGATAAAATTCCTAAGACTGGGCCTGGTGCATAAAGGGTATTTTTCCACTGAACACCTTTGTGTTTAGAGGCGGAGGAACAAAAAGGTTCATACCGGTAGCTATTACTCAAAATGAACACAGGGGGTCACCATGTCCATGGCTCGTCCTGAAACTAGCTCGGTCTTCCAGTCTTCGCAAGCCGCACTACACCTACCTCCCACAAGACTGTTAGAATCTAGTCTTTAAATCCAGCGGGGAAGGAAGTTACTTACTGCCCTGGGAGCGTCATTGTAGATTCCAAACTCTCAACTAGTATTTAGGCTCTCGTTTTTGCCCAGACTTGTAGATCTGATGCAAGAGAACTATCTGGGCAAATGTTCGATGACTATGAAATAGGGAAGTGAAAGATGTGGGACATTCCTAATAACCACATCCAAGAACAAGAGCTTCTTGTGGTGCATAGAGGAGCTCAGGTAAGCAAATGCCTCCACTGTGAAGGTCTGAGGTAGGTGATGTCATTTAAAAGAAGATTTAGAGGGGAGGGGGGAACAAGCATTCTGTTCATGATTCTTTAATTGTGGTGTAACCAAACAACTGTGCAACGTCTTCACACATTTAATTGTGGTGTAACCAAACAACAACCACAACGAAACAGTTTCAGCTACCTTCAGCCACAAAACCCAAACTCCTGAGGCAGATGCTGGTGCAAATGGAAAGAGGTTGTATCCTGGTGCTGTGCGACCTGGGAGAATGGCAGACTCCAATCCCAACGCCCATCTCGGCAAGACCAAGACAAAAGCCAGTGTCCAGAGTTCCCGCTCCAATTCGAAGTGCAGTCCTTTGGAGTTGCAGTCACAGTCTCCATGCAGGTAGCTTAGCTTGTTCCTGGCTGCTGGACACTTCAGGCTCCCCCCTGAAGCCTGTGTGTGGAGCCCGCATGGCCCAGGGCCTCAAGGTCATGTACTCCCAGGACTCCTTGGCCTGAGAATATGTGTGAATGCACTGGTTAGTGCATCACAGGTGTATGTGAGAGAGAGGCTCCCTCTTGGATGCCATGGCCCACGTGGCTGCTAAGACCACATGGCCCATTGAGAAAACAGGAAATGCCCCAGGTGAGTTCAGGTCACGAGCAAGCGAGTCACAAACAAGCAAGAAAGAGCAAGAGCAAGAGAGCCAGTCCTGCCCGGCTGGTATAGCTCGGTGGATTGAGCGTGGGCTGGGAACCAGAGGGTCCCGGTTTGATTCCCAGTCAGGGCACATGTCTGGGTTGTGGGCCAGGTCCCCAATGAGGGCCATGTGAGAGGCAACCATACATTGCTCTTTCTCCCTCCCTTCTCCTCTCTCTGAAAATAAATAAATAAAATCTTAAAAAAAAAAAAAAACTCCATAAAAAGAGAGCCAGTTCCGCTGGGATCGTACTAGCTTGTGTGGGGGATTGACAAGGTGGTTTCTCAAAATGAGTAATCAACTTCCCAAACTTTCACGTGCTGCAGAGGAAGGGCTTTTTCTCTACCCAGTTATCTTGCTAGCTCCTTGCCCTCTCAGGCCCTGTTCAATGATGTTTCTAGCTTTTTGTGTGCTCCGTGTAAGAACCTCCCCCTGCCGCTCTCTTGGCCAATGAGGGAGACTCTGGCAGACTGTGCACAGGTAACAGTGGGAACCAATAAGATGTGGATGCCTTTTTGCACAGAAGACTAAGAGAGGTTCTTTTTAAAAATAAAGAAGTCCCTGCCCGTCTGGTGTAGCTCAGTGGATTGAGCGCGGGCTGGGAACCAAAGGGTCCCAGTTCGATTCCCGGTCGGGGCACATGCCTGGGTTGCGGGCCAGGTCCCCAGTGAGGGCCATGTGAGAGACAACCACACATTGCTCTTTCTCCCTCCCTTCTCTCTCTGAAAATAAATAAATAAAATCTTTAAAAAAAAAATAAAGAAGTCCCTAGTTTTTAGCAGAGCCTACAAAGCCTGTCTCACTTGGGATCAAGGTCTTTGTTCTGCTCCTTCTTGAGCTTCAGCCCTCCCTCCCTTCATTCGGTCCCTCCAAGCACTCACCAGCCCTCTCCCAACCCCCTCACCTGGCTGCTTTCTGTTCCACTTTCGGGTTAGGCGTCCTTCCTCAGAGAGTCTCTCCCTTTACTCCCCTTTGACGTAGCTTCTCATCGTACTCTGTCACTGGCCCCTGCTTTTAGCCTTCACAGAACTCATCACAATTTCCAACTGTGCTATTTTGGTTGGTGCACTGGTTTACTGTGCACTAAATTATAAACTCACCTGGCCCAGGGGCACTGTCTGTTTCAATGCATGTGCACCTAGAACAGTGTCCAGCCCATAGTAGGTACTTGATACAGAATTACCAAATTTGTGGTTCTTGTGAGTAAGGAAAGTGGCCCTGGAGTCTTCATAAGCTGTGAGTTCTGTAATCATTCATGTTAAAGACGGAGAGATTTATGCCCCAGCTTTTTTAGGGTTCTTTATCTACGTAGCTCTCAGGGAGAGCTTCTTATGAGGGAATGTTTGGGACTGAGCCAAACTGAAAAATAACCGACTGCAGTGGAAGGCATGTGGAAGGTGCCAGGGGCAGAGAGGGAGAACGCAGGACCGAGCTCTGCTGCCTCCACTGGTCTTTGGGAAGACACAGTCCAAGCAAGAGCTTCGTTTTTGCCCCAGAAAGAGAGAGGCTCACCAATTTTAGCATCAAAGAACAGATACTTTTTGTTAAAGTGTTCATTCTGTACCAGGCCCCATGTGAGACACTTTACAGGTATAATGATTGTGGTTGATTCTCACAGCAAACCTAGGAACTGCATAGTAATGTTACCTCCACTTACAGCTGAGGAAGCAGTGACACTACACGTCAGTCCCAGGTGCAGAGCTAAGCAGTGGTGAGGCCAGGACTGACATCACAGCCTCGTGGTAGACTCTGAGCCCACAGCCCCCTCCCTGCCAGCCCTTGAGCAGATCTGCTGAGTCAGCATTTCTCGGGACAGGGCGGGGCGGGGCGGGGCTCGAGTATCCTGAGCACGTTCCCTCTGTGACCTGTGCACACCAAAGTGGGAAGGCCCCTGGCTCCAGGGAGGGGGCGCCTGAGTCCTCGTGGCTTTCTGTGGCCTCTGCAGGGCTTCTCTCATGGATGTTTCAGTTCGCCCTTGAATCAGCGGGGCCCTGACCATGCCCAAGGTAGTGACTCCAGACCTCAGGCTGGAGGAGGAAGTGTGAATGGGGCTGTAGGACAGGAAACATGTCAGACTTACTCACAGAGGCTGGAAGGTTTGGCTAGAATAAATACAGTGAAGTGCCGTGGGAAAGAAGAGGACAGGCATAAAGGAAATCTCAAAGTCTGGGTCAAGCATGCTGGTGGCTGAAAGATACTGTAGTGGAAAGATAATGGACTTTCGAGCCAGGGTGGCCCAAATCTGAAGCCCAGCTCTGCATTTTACTGGAGAGCGGATCCTAACAAGTCCTTTATTCTGAGTCTTGGTTTGCTCATCTGTAGCAGAGGGATGATTACTTACGAAGAACATCTGGAGCACTTTCAGTACTTTGTCAAATGTGGTATTAAAAATATAATAAAAAATATAATAAACCATATATTTGTTAAAAAATAATAAAGGAAATCAACAAAGAGGAGATGAGCCTGCACAGAAAACCTTCACTGCTACACAAATTCCTGGCAATTTTTGGCTTCACCCAACCCTTAAAATACTGGATTAGAAGAGCAGAAAGTGTGTTTTAAGATTTTATTTATTTATTTTTTGAGGGAGGGGAAGAGAAGGAAGGAGAAAGAGAGGGAGAGAAACATCAATGCGTGGCTGCCCCTCACACACCTTCACTGGGGACCTGGCCTGGAACCCAGGCATGTGCCCTGACTGGGAATCAAACTGGTGACCCTTTGGTTCACAGCCTGTGCTCAATCCACTGAGCTACACCACCCAGGGCAAAAGTGTGTGTGTTTTTTTTTAAATTATTTTTTAAAAATATTTTATTTATTTATTTTTAGAGAGAGGGGAAAGGAGGGAGAGAGAGAAACATCAGTGTGTGGTTGCCTCTCACATGGCCCCCACTGGGGACCTGGCCTGCAACCCAGGCATGTGCCCTGACTGGAAATTGAACCTGCGACCCTTTGGTTTGCAACCTGCACTCAATCCTCTAAGCTACACCAGCCAGGGCAAAAGCGTGTTTTAAAGATAAGATTAACAGCCAGTAGTTATTACCTCCTAACACTGTTTTTAGAGTATTGAACCATCCTAGAAAAAAGCCAACATGTAACTAACAAAGTATTTGTGATGGCATAATATCATTAGGACAGAAATTAGAAGGCAAAAGACCTGGTCTCCTCCAACAGAAGGAAAAATATTTGTTCACAAATTTCTGAATGTAGCAGAGAACTTACTGACATTTTCTCGGGTGACGACTAACCTCTGCCTGTGCAGATCCAGCAAACAGCCATGTGCATTCACATTCCTCGCCCCAGAACCTCCAGGCCAGTGATCTTCCAGGCTTGCTGTGTGTGCAGATTACTATTCTGCTTCTTTCTTGAGTTGCAGGTGACACTCGAGTGTGGCTTGCACTGCTGAGGACAAGCTTGCTGGAGCCACACAGCTGCCATGCCCTCTCGCTCAGCTTTGAAACATACTTTTAAGAAGGCACGTTTTGACATGCTTTGGAAAAGGTATTTTGATCAGCGAGTATACAAGGCAGCTTTTTTTTGTAATTCATTCAAACATTTATTGAGCAGCTAGGGAGATACAGATGTGATTAACACGTAGCCAAAAAGGTGAGGCAAATGCACAAGAAAGTGGAAAGCAAAGAGTAGTGTTCGCTGAACCACAGCAGATAAAGAAAGTGCTATGGGAGATCAAGCTTTTTTAAAAGAAAAAGTTAATACAAACTAAAAGGTGTTACTAGTAGGAATCACAGTAATAATGATTGAATACTGACTTTTTAATCCTGCCAGTGTTGTTAGGAGTGTCTACGGAAAGTAACTTCACAGGGTGATCTGATCACAAGTTCCTAACTGGGCAGGTCGTGGTGGGTAGTCATGCCATGGGCATGTAACTTTCTAGGAAAACGTTAATCTCGGCCATAAGCAAGTCCTGTCCGTCGTTTGTGTTCATCTAGGTGAACACACCTTTGAAATGCCATATGTATTCTGGCTTCTTTCAGTCATCCACGCCCAGCTGGGCTCCTGCTCTTAGTACAGTACCGCATCATCGTGGTGGGCCGGAGTGGTGTTCGGGGGGTGGGGACGGAGATCCTTCTGCATCCTTTCAGATTGAGTGACCAAGCTCCCGTACTGCTGCTGCATGGTCAAGAGACTTCTCTGCTCCCAAGCCTCATAGTTCAGACAGAAAGAGAGCGTGCCTCTCGTGACTCTCCTACTCTCCTTCCCACATGGTCCAGAGCTCAAGTGGCTGAGAGAGAGCAGCTGCCCCTGTGCCTGAGTTTAAATCTTGGCTTGGATCTTCCTCCATAACCCCATTTCTGACTTCCTACACTGGGTTACACCTGCCAGCATTCTGGTTTCTTCAGCCTTTCTCAGCTGCCATTGTTAGTCCAGGCAGGTGTGGCCCTGTGACAAAGAGCTAACTGCCTCCCTGCTCTTGACCTGGTACAGTAAGCCCCTCCAGCTACATTGAATCATGGGTTAGAGTCACACCCATCTCCCTGGCTCTCAACCCAGGCACAGATTTTAACATTACTAAAACACTAGCCAAGTTCTTGAGATTTGCAAAGTAACTCTCAATGGCCTTCCACTCTCTGCTTCCCACCTCCCCCAAGTGATAGCTGTGGGGTTTTCTCCATTTCTGGGAGGGACCTCTAGCTCAGCACCCTGTTACACCAGCACTCAGCGGTGTATGAGCCGCATTTCCCTAGGCAGGGCTTAGCTCTCAGTCCTCCCCCTGTCCCAACTCACTTGAGGGCTGGATGGTTCTGATTGTTCTCCATTGCCCTTCCCACAACCTGCCCCAGATTTGGAACCACTGGTCTTGAGGTTCAGTCTCTTGCCTGTGTGGAAGAAAAGGGGCCGCATATTAACCTGACAGGCTCAGGGGAGGCCTGTGAATCAGCCTTACAAACTCAAAGACCTAAAGTAACCACAAAGGATAGTCTAAAATTAAAACATATTAATTAAAAGCAGTTCGTGGCAAGTAGTCATGGCAGGTAGCCAGTATTTTCCCCTAACAAAAGTCATTCTTTACTTTAACTAAGCCAATCAATTGTCTTTTCGCTTCTACAATTATACATCTTTGGAATATCAAGGTAGCTTCCCTTTTCCCCAACCCCCTTGGGCACAGGCTGAGACCACAAATCCCCTCCTTGTTATTGTTATCCTACTAGTTGTTGACTGTCAACTAATCTTTAGCCACCTATGTAAAAGAAGTATGTGTCTAAACTTTTACCTTTTATCCAATCCCAGAGGTTTCCCTGCTTTACTTTCTCCCGCCTTCCCTGATCTAGCACCAATGCACTTCCTGTAACCCCCTAACGGCTCTTCCTCTGATTCTAATGTATAAAATAAGGTGCTAACCTGCCATTCTCCGGAGCATTTCTCAATCCATTGAGATATGGCTTCCTGGCAACTGTTGTCAGTTTGGCTCAAATAAACACCAAAAATTCTCTACAGGTTTGAATGTTTCTTACGTTGACACCCAACACACACATTTCTCTACTGATTCTGCACCTACGCTTCGCCTATCTGTGGCCACAGGACTACCTGGGGAGTGCAACTAAAAGCTACATAACTCAAGGTGGCTGCTTATCAGGAGCACCAGGGCTAACAATTCTCTAGTTATGATGAAATTTAAAAATCAACCAAGGAGTTGCCCTGGCTGGAGTGACTCAGTGGATTTATCTCCAGGCTGGTCACTGAGTCCCAGTCAGGGCACATGCTGGGCCAGGTCCCTGGTTAGGGACATGCCAGAGGCAACCAATTAATGTATCTCTCATACATTGATGTTTCTCTCCCTCTTTCGCCCTCCCTTCACCTTTCTCTAAAAAGTAATATAAGTAAAATCTTAAAAAAAAAAAGAATAAAAAATAAAAATAAACCCAGGGGAACTTTCCGGAACACTTGGTGAGAAGCTGAGGAGTGGCAGCTTTCAGAGCTGCACGCAGTAACATGCTCTTTCCCGCCCCTCCGCACTTGCCTTGGCCTGCTCACCGGCTGTCAAAAATGGTGAAAGAAACCACTTACTATGACGTTTTGGGGGTCAAACCCAATGCCACCCAGGAAGAATTGAAAAAGGCTTGCAGGAAGCTGGCCTTGAAGTACCACCCTGATAAGAATCCAAATGAAGGAGAGAAGTTTAAACAGATTCTCAAGCTTACGAAGTACTCTCTGATGCAAAGGAAAGGGAATTATATGGTAAAGGAGAGGAACAGTCAATTAAAGAAGGTGGAGCAGGTGGTGGTTTGGGCTCCCCTGTGGACGTCTTTGACATGCCTTTTGGAGGAGGAGGAAGGATGCAGAGGGAAAGGAGAGGTAAAATGCTGTGCATCAGCTCTCGGTAACCTTAGAAGATTTATATAATGGTGTGGCAAGAAAACCAGCTCTGCAAAAGAATGTGATTTGTGACAAATGTGAAGGCCGAGGTGTAAGAAAGGAGCAGTAGCATGCTGTCCCAATTGCTGAGGTACTGGGATGCAAATAAGAACTCATCAGATAGGACCTGGAATGGTTGAGTAAATTCAGTCTGTATGCATGGCCCTGTGTCCAGGGCCATGGCGAACAGATCAGTCCTAAAGATAGATGTAAAAGCTGCAATGGAAGGAAGATAGTTCGAGAGAAGAAGATTCTAGAAGTTCATATTGACAAAGACATGAAAGATGGCCAGAAGATAACATTCCATGGTGAAGAAGACCAAGAACCAGGACTAGAGCCAGGAGGTATTATCATTGTTTTAGATCAGAAGGACCACACTGTTCTCACTGGTCGAGGAGAAGACTTTTCACGTGTATGGACACACAGCTGGATGAAGCACTGTGTGGCTTCCAAAAGCCAGTCGTTACTCTTGACAACCGAACCATAGTCACCGCCTCTCATCCGGGCCAGATTGTCAAGCATGGAGATATCAAGTGTGTGCTAAATGAAGGCATGCCAATTTATCGTAGACCGTATGAAAAGGGTCACCTAATCATCGAATTTAAGGTAAATGTTCCTGAGAATGGCTTTCTCTTTCCTGATAAACTCTTTGCTGGAAAAACTCCTACCGGAAAGGAAGTAGAAGAGGCTGACGAAATGGACCGGGTAGAACTGGTGGACTTTGATCCACATCAAGAAAGACGGCACCATTACAATGGAGAAGCATATGAGGATGATGAACATCATCCTAGGGGTGCTGCTCAGTGTCAGACCATGTAATGCAGCCAGTGAATGACACTTGCTGCTGGCATCTTATACACCGTAGTGGGAGAGTGAAGCACTGTAATCAGAATATGCTCACTACTTGCAATTGCTTTAGTTTTAATATTCAACTATAGTAGTGTTTTGAAAGTTCAATGAAGAAAAAACTCAAAATAAAAAAAAATAATAAACAGACCCAGGAGTTCCACAGGAAGCTGACAATATCTAATACCAATGTGGCATCCAGCTTCAGACCAAAATGAAGGCCTCTCAAGTGTAAAGGTATCTCTTCCTGTTAGGCAGGATAGATGACAAACTAAGGCAGGGAGCAGGAGGGATACATGTCCCACCCACTGACTCAGCAGTCCTTGAAATTCTATGTATCTTCTCCATGATCTGGGAAAGCCTTTGAAACTGTGCTTTCATCCTAAGGCCTGAAAGTCGAGAAAGGGCCCATAGTACCTAAAGAAAGAAGCTTATTAACACTTTTGGGCACTCATGCCCCCTTCCTGGAAAGCTAGTACCATCTTTGCCTGTCAATCAATATATAACTTCTTCACTCCCCCCCACCCCTGCCAACTATGTAAGTGCCCAGAACAAAGGCTCTCGCTCTCGCTCTCGCTCTTGCCACACCTGCCCTCGCCACTCTTGCTCCTGCCTTTCTCCCCTGGCCTGTTCTCTTCCAGGAGAACATATCACCAATAAACTCTGCTTGCACGATAATAGACTCACTGATCCGTAATTCTTTACTGCATTGGTGAGAAGAACCAAGTTTCTGGGAGTTTCTCCTGTAACATTCCTACCCAGCTATAAATCTGGCCCCCAAACATCACATCTATGCCTTGGGTGACTTATCAGCATCACCACTGAATATGTTGTGCAGCCATGAGAACTTCCTGGAGACTGGTAATTGTTTGAGCGTTCAGAATTCCAAAGTCCAGTGGATGTAAGCAATGAGGAAAGAGAGCAAAAGTCAGACAAAAGTGGGATGCACTTTTATTTCTTATTTTATTTTTATATTTTAGAACTTCTTGGGGTGACATTGATTAACAAAATTGTATAGGTTTCAGGTACACAATTCTTTAATACAGCATCTGTGTTCTGGGTGTTCACCACCCCAAGTCAAGCCTCCTTCCATCACCATTTATCCCCCTTTGACCCTCCTCTACTTTCCCAGTACCCCCCTTTTTCCTCCGACAGCCTCTTTACTGTTGTCTGCGTCTGTGAGTTCTTTTCTGTTCAATCTCTTCACTTTTTTCCACCTAGTTCCGAAACCCCCTCCACTTTGACAGAAAAGTCTGACAGATGCAGTCTGTTCTCTGTATCTATGAGCCTGTTTCTATTTTGGGTAATGTAATTATGATGTGCCTTGGTGTGTTCCTCCTTGAGTCCAACTTCTTTGGGACTCTCTGAGCTTCCTGGACTTCCTGGAAGTCTATTTCCTTTGCCAGATTGGGGAAGTTCTCCTTCATTATTTGTTCAAATAAGTTTTCAATTTCTTGCTCTTCCTCTTTTCCTTCTGGCACCCCTATGACTTGGATGTTGGAAAGTTTAAAGAAGTCCTGGAGGTTCCTAAGCCTATCCTCATTTTTTTGAATTCTTGTTTCTTCATTCTATTCTGGTTGAATGTTTCTTTCTTCCTTCTGGTCCACACCATTGATTTGAGTCCCCATTTCCTTCCTGTCACTGTTGGTTTTCTGTACATTTTCCTTTATTTTACTTAGCATAGCCTTCATTTTTCCCTCTAATTTGCAACCATATTTAACCAATTCTGTGAGCATCCTGATTACCAGTGTTTTGAACTGTGCATCTGATAGGTTGGCTATCTCTTTGTGACTTAGTTGTATTTTTTCTGGAGCTTTGATCTGTTCTTTCATTTGGGCCATATTTTTTTGTTTCTGCATGCATGTTGAGTAGTAAGAGGCAGAGCCTTAGGTATCCATCAGGGTGGGACACCCCACTTGGCTATATTGTGGTGCTATGTGTGGGGGAGGGTCGAGAGGGAACAGTGCCACTTGCTCAGCTCTCAGCGGCTTTCAGTCACGTCACCCTCTGCCTCCAAGCAAATTGGGTCCTTCTGGTGCTGGTTCCTGGGTGGGTGGCTTTGTATATGTTTTCAGGGCCCTGTGGGCCTCTCCAGCGATCTCTCCTGTGAGGCTGGGAGTTTCTCCTGCTGCCTCAACCCCCACAGGTTTTTTCAATCAGAGGTTTTAAGGGTTTATTTCCCTGCGCTAGAACCCTGGGTTCCAGCTCCCCAGTTGTTCCTCCTGGTTTATCTGCACATAAATGTGGGACCGCCTGGTCTGCCAGCTGCTGCCTCTCCCAGTCCACCAGCCGATGCCTTGATGCCAGTCCTCTCTGCCCCTGCTGCCCATCTCTGCCCCCCTACAGATCTGGATGAATGTTTCTTCTTTAACTTCTTAAGACTTCCATCCAGTTTGATTTTATGGCAGTTCTGGCTATTTTTTGTTCTTAAATTTGTTGTCCTTTTCATTGTATAAGGAGGCAAACTGTATGTACTTACTCCTCCCTCTTGGCCAGAAGTCTGCTAGTCTGTTTCTATTTTGTTTATTTTGTTCCTTAGATTCTACATATAAGTGAAACCGTATAGTACGTGTCTTTCCCTGATAAGCTTATTATACTTAGCATAATACTCTCTAGGTCTATCCATGCTGTCACAAAAGGTAAGATTTCCTTTTTTTACATTTTATTTATTTTATTTTTAGAGAGAGGGGGAGGGAGGGAGAAAGAGAGGGAGAGAAACATCAATGTGCGGTTGCCTCTCACGCCCTGTACTGGGGACCTGGCCTGCAACCCAGGCATGTGCCCTGATCGGGTATCGAACCAACAACCCTTTGGTTCAAAGGCTGGTGCTCAGCCCACTGAGCCACACCAGCCAGAGCTTGATTTCCTCATTATTTTTGTAGCTGTGTAATATTCTTTTGTGAAATGTACCACAGCTTTTTTATTTACTCATCTGCTGCTGGGCCCTTGGGCTGCTTCCAAATCTTGACTATTGTGAATAACACTGCAGTGAACATAAGGGTGCATATATTCTTTCAAATTAGTGTTTTGAGCTTCTTTGAATGTATTTCTAGAAGTGGAATTGCTGGGTTATAAGGCAGTTCCTTTTTTAATTTTTTGAGGTATCTCATACTGTTTTCCACAGTAGTTGCACCAGTTTGCATTCCCACCAACAGTGCATGAGGGTTCCCTTTTCTCCACATCTTTTCCAACATTTGTTTGTTGATTTATTCACAATAGCTCTTATGATTGATATGAGGTAATATCTCATTGTGGTTTTAATTTGCATTTCTCTGATGATTAGTGATATTCCGCATCTTTTCATATGTCTATTGGCCATTTGTATGTCCTCTTTGGAGAAGTGTCTATTCAGGTCCTTTGCCCATTTTTTAACTGGGTTGGTTGTTTTCTTGGTGTTGAGTTTTGTAAGTACTTTATAAATTTTGGATATTAACCCCTTATCAGAAGTATTGGCAAATATGTTCTCCCAAATTGTGGATTGTCTTTTTATTTTGTTGATGATTTCCTTTGCTGTACAAAAACTTTTTAGTTTGATGTAGTCCCACTTGTTTCTTTTTCTTTTTTTTTACGTTTTTTTTAAAGATTTTATTTATTTATTTTGAGAGAGAGGAGAAGGGAGGGAGAAAGAGAGGGGGAGAAACAGCAATGTGTGGTTGCCTCTCACATGGCCTTCACTGGGGACCTGGCCTGCAACCCAGGCATGTGCCCTGACTGGGAATCGAACCGGGACTCTTTGGTTCCCAGCCTGCACTCAATCCACTGAGCTACACCAGCCAGGGCTTCTTTTTCTTTTTTTTTTTTAAGATTTTATTTATTTATGTTTAGAGAGAAGGGAAGGGAGGGAGAAAGAGAGACAGAGAAACATCAATGTGCGGTTGCCTCTCATGAGCCCCCACGGGGGACCTGGCCTGCAACCCAGGCATGTGCCCTGACTGGGAATCCACCTGGTGACCCTTTGGTTCACAGTCCATGCTCAATCCACAGCACACCAGCCAGGGCCTGTTTATTTTTTCTTTTGTTTCCCTTGCCCAAGGAGATGTATCAGAAAAGATGATACTAAGAGAATTGCCCAAGATTTAACTGCCTATGTTTTCCTGTAGGACTTTTTTTTTAATCCTCACCCGAGGACATTTTTCATTTGCTTTTTTACAGAGAAAGAGGAAGACAGAGAGGAAGGGAGAGAGAGAAACATTGAGAGGTAGAAGCATCGATTGATTGCCTTTGTGTTCATACCCAGAGGTGGGGGAGGGGTGTGGGTCCCACGTACCTATGCCCAGACGAGGGGTGAACCTGCAACCTAAGTATGTGCTCTTCCCGGGAATCAAACCTGCAACCTTTTGATTGTGGGATGACACTTCAACCACTGAACCACACCGGCCAAGGCTCTTCTAGGATTTTTAAGGCTTCAAGTCTAACATTTAAGTGTTTAATCCATTTTGAGTTTATTCTTGTGTGTAGTATAAGAAGGTGGTCTAGTTTCAGTTTGTTTTTTTGCATGCATCTGTCTAATTTTCCCAACGCCATTTATCAACTAGACTATCTTTACGTATTTTTGTCCTTACCCTTTTTGTCAAATGTTAATTGACCATAAAGGCGTGGTTTTATTTCTGGGCTCTCTATTCTCTTCCATTGATCTATGTGTCTGTTTTTATGCCAGTACCAAGCTATTTCAATTACTATGGCCTTGTGGTATAGTGTGATGTCAGTGAGATGCACTTTGAAAGGAATGGTGCCAATCCTTTTAAACCAAGACAGGCGGTGGGGGGGTCGGGGCGGGGAGCGGTGCAAGTATCCAAACAGTGACCGGAGGGTCAAATCAAGGGCAAGTTTTCATACGTGAAAATGTTTTGGTTGTGTCAAAGGCTCACAATCTGTTTTTAAAATAGTAAATATTAATTTTATTATTTTTAACTTATGTGCAGTTGACATGTAATATTATATTAGTTATATTAGTCTCGGGTGTACAATATAGTGACTCAACTTATACCCTGCAATGTGATCAGCCCAGTCATTCTCTAATCATCTGTCACCATCCCTTTGGTCTCTGATTTATGACTCTTTTTATTTTGGCAACCATCCCTTTGGTCTCTGATTTATGACTCTTTTTATTTTGTTCTGTTTGAATACACAACAATAAAAAAGAATGAAATCTTGCCATTTGCGATGATATAGATAGACCTAGAGAGTGTTACGCTAAGTAACATAAGTCATACAGAGAAAGACAAATACTGTATGGTTTCACTTATACAGGGAATCTAAAAACCGAAGACTCTCCATTCTACTTGGCACGACTGTGCTGACATCTTTAGTGTTTTCAGTGGTGATTGTAACTGCCTGACAGTGAAGGCGTAGCTGCATTCCATTTCCCTTTTTCTGTGTTGATAGAGCTGTGATAACCATCAGCCTGCTTTGTGGAAGTATCTTGTATTTAACAAGACAAACAAAATAAGCAGCAGAGGACTCCTCTTCCCCATTCCATTATTCTGTAGTTCAGTTAACATTTAACTGGATCACCATTGTGATTGGAAAGGAAGACCTGGTTCACTTTCTCACCAACCCTGTTTGATGGCCTCTGCTTTGCTTCTTTTACTTTTTTAAACTCATAGCTTGAGCTCTCTCAATTGCTAGAAAATTAGTATTTTAGTTTATGGACTGGCATCCTTTAACTGTGTTATCATGTCCCAAATGGTTCTTCTCCTCCCTCCCCCCCATGAACTCCATGGTGGCTTTCGCTTTCACTGCATTCTCTGTATTTCCCATTACTGGGCAGCTATGGAGTGAATTAAGAAGTGAAACTCATAAATCAAGCGCACCGAACACCAGGGCATTGGTTTGAGTCATTGTACACACGGAATTGCACACGCAGGCTCAGACACGACCCGACTGGAAACATATGACACTCTGTGCACCCTGGCTTCTGCCGACTGTGAAAAATGACGTACGTGGAGCCACTTTACAAGGGACCCAGAGCCATCCCAGAGGCACTGCCTCGCATGTCTCATTCCCCAAACCTTTGGACTGCTGCAACTGGGCAAACCTGCCTTTGGACGGGGCCGAAGCGGCACTGTATCCCAAACAACTGTGTGCTATGACTAGAACTGAAAATCACAGATATTCTTTAGAATGAGCATCACACCTGCACCTTCTCTTTCTTCCTCCTATTCAGGTAATCGTTCCCCTTCCCTTTCTCATAAATTCCCCTTGCATGCACTTCCTAATGAGAACTCTATTTGGGTTCCCACCTGATTCAGTGTTTCCTGAAAACCTACTCTTTTGGATCTCAAGTAAATGCTTGTTGCCTTTCACTTTGGCCTTTTGTTCTTAGGTTAACACCGTGAGAGCAGATTTTGAATCTGAAGGCCACGTCAGGATTGGACCAGGAAACCCCTCCTCCCAGTGGAACACCCTGAGTCCCTGTAGGGCCTCCGGGTCCTCAGTAGGGTTGGCCTCCTTGTTGACCTCACGTAGAGCCTGGAGTTTGAAAGGGAGAGGAGATGGGATAGGGAAGTCAAGACTGAAAAGTGCAAGCTCTTCCACTGAGACACGTGAATGCTCTGAGTAAAGATTACTTAACACCACTGCAGTGTTCTGAGTGCGCTCTGCCGCATGTGCGGCTCCAGAGGGAATCAGCGTGAGCCTCAGTACCTCGGTTGCAGGCTTGGCTCTGCCTTTGGTTAGCTGTCTGTGCCTGCTTTGGCCTCACTCCCTCCGCGTCTCAGCCTCCTATCTGCACAATGGCATAGTACTCCTTGAAACAATCAACGAAATACAAAGGCAACTATAAAATGGGAGAAAGTATTGCAAACCATGTATTGAATTACAGGTCATTTTGATGGCCAGGTAAAATAACCTGTGTGAAGTATCCAGCCCTGAGACTGGTTTGGGGTGTGGTTTGAGAATCTGGAGGGAAGAACAGTAGGGGGAGAAGCCCAGGAGAGCATCCACAGCCTATTTCAGCAAGGTCATGAGGGAGGGCAAGGGCTGCTAATAGTTTTTAAGTTAAATGCCTTCACTCTCTAATCAAACTTTCCCTAACATGGGCCACACAGTCAGGGAACTTTCTCCTGCTTTAATCTTTCACTTAATGCATGGCCAGAACATTGAGATTTCTTTTGCTTCAAAATTCACCTTTAGTCTTCCTATCTCTTTCCACTAGCAATGAAACCTTTAAAGCAGGAAGCTCTAGGTGCTTTTCGTAGATGAGCAAGGTGTGTGAGACAAGGCTGAGCCCTGCCTTGAAATTATAGAAGATAAAATGAGGAGACCCTACATACCAAGACCGAAAGTCCAAGATGGGGAGAAAACGGACCCTGGGCGGAGAATTGGGAGTTTAGAAATCAGCTCTCCTCAATTCACAGTAAGTTGTGGGCCATCTGTCAGGAGGCAAACTCACCCCATCATCTGGGGTTTCACGGTTAAATCCTCCTCCAGAGCCCTCTGGAAGATGCCACACACCCACACTTCGGAGCAGAAGCCATCAGGGGTGTAGGAACAGAACACTGAGCCTTTTGAGAACTTCGAGGCTGGAAGCTGTTCCATGTCGGGGGCTTTTA
>PVJI01003581.1:0-121790 GCA_004026765.1 Micronycteris hirsuta
TTTCTTTCAGTTAGTCATCTCATATTCATTTTTCCTTTCTTATAATAGTCTTAATCTCTTTACCACTTTATTAATATTTGCTCATTTGTTGTAGATAGTATAATTGTGGGAGGGGGTTATATTTGTGGGTGTGGGTTTGTTTCCTGGGCTGTTTGGTTTTGCTCTGGCAAAAACTGTACAACAGCATACAAAACATGGTGGGCAGAGTGACTCTCAGTCAGCCAGCCAGAGGGGAGGACCCACCAAAGAACGACCCAACAACACTCAAAACCCAGACTTCTAGCCAAGATGTAGGCATTAGCAGATACACTTTTCCTCCTAGCACAACCAAAAGAAGTCCTTCAACCAAGGAGTTAAAGAAGAAACATTCATCCAAACTGGTAGGAGGGGAGGAAACGGACAGCAGGGATGGTTCCACACTCACGAGTGGGATAAACCAGGAGGAACAACTAGGGAGTGAGACAGACCACGCAACTCAGGGTTCCAGCATTGGGAAATAAAGCCTCAAAACCACTGGCTGTAAAAACCTGTGGGAATTGTGGCAGCAGGAGAAACTCCCAGCCTCACAGAAGAGTTTGTTGAAGGGTCCCACAGGGTCCTAGAAAGTACACAAAACCATCCACCTGGGAATCGGCACCAGAATGGCCCAATTTGCTTGTGGGTAGTGGGGGAAGTGACTGAAACCCGGGAAGAGATGAGCAACCAGCATTGCCCCTCTTGGACCCCTCCCCCACGCACAGCACCACACCGCAACGACGTGGGTTACCCCGCCCTGGTGAATACCTAAGGCTCTGCCCCTTAGAATTTAACAGGCATGTGGAGACAAAAACATACTGCCCAAATAAAAGAACAAAAAAAGAAAGAAAGAACAGATCACAACTTCAAATTTAGAACTAAGCAATGAAGAGATAGCCAACCTATTAGATGCAGAGTTCAACACACTGGTAATCAGGATGCTCACAGAAATGATTGAGTATGGTCGTAAAATAGAGGAAGCAGTGAAGGCTATGCAAAGTGAAATAAATAAAAATATACATGGAACCAACAATGAAGGGAGGGAAACAAGGACCAAATCAACGATCTGGAGCAGAAGGAAGAAATGAACAGTCAAGCAGAATAGAATGAAGAAATAATTCAAAAAAAAAAAAAAATGAGGAGAAGCTTAGGAACCTCTGGTACAACTTAAATGTTCCAACATTTGAATCATAGGGGTGCCAGAATGGGAAGAGGAAGAGCAAGAAATTGAAAGTTTATTCAAAAACACAATGAAGGAGAACTTCCCCAGTCTGGCAAAGGAAATAGACTTCCAGGAAGTCCAGGAAGCTCAGACAGTCCCAAACAAGTTGGACCCAAGGAAGCATACACCAAGGCACATAATAATTACATTAGCCAAAATTAAATATAAGGAGAGAATTTCAAAAGCAGCAAGAGAAAAGGAGTTACCTACAAAGGAGTTCCCATAAGACTGTCAGCTGATTTCTCAAAACAAACCTTGCAGGCAAGAAGGGGCTGGAAAGAAGCATTCCAAGTCATGAAAGGCAAGGCTTGAAATCCAAGACTACTCTATCCAGCAAAGCTATCATTTAGAATGGAAGGGCAAATAAAGTGTGCTTCCAAGATAAGGTCAAAATACAGGAATTCATCATCACCAAGCCCTTATTCTATGAAATATTAAGGGGACTTATCTAAGAAAAAGATGATCAAAAATACAGACCGTAAAATGACAACCAACTCACAACTATCAACAAACGAACTTGAAAAACAAAAACAAACTAAGCAAATAACTAGAACAGGAACAGAATCATTGAAATGGAGAACACATGGAGGATTATCAGCAGGGAGGGGCAGGGGGGAGAATGGGGGAAAAGGTACAGGGAATAAGAAGCATAAATGGTGGATACCAAATCGACAAGGGGAGGTTAAGAATAGTATAGGAAATGGAGAAGCCAAAGAACTTATATGTATGACCCATGGACATGAACTAAGGGGGGCAGAATGCTGGTGGTAGGAGGGTGCAGGGCAGAGGGGAATAAAAGGGAGAAAAAAATGGGACAATGGTAATAGCAGAATCAATAAAATATATTTTAAAAAAACAATCAAAACCCAATTACAACCAGAGAGCCCACATAAACGGCATAAAGGCCACCTCGAGAGCATCAAGTTCAAGAGATCAGGAGACTGCACCACTGAATCCCACAGGCCTCCCTACCACAGAAGGTAATGCCACCAAGACAAGGAGTCAAAACTGATCAATCTGACAAGCAGAAACAAACAAGAAGAGTCACCTAAAATGGGGAGACAAAGAAACAATCTCCAAATGAAAGGTAAGGAGAAATCCCCAGAAAGAGTGCTAAGTAAAACAGAGGTAAGCAAATTATCAGTCACTGAGTTCAAAATATTGGCTATAAGGATGTTCAAGGAGCTCAGTGAGAACTGCAAAGAACTCCAGGGAAGCTACAAGAAACTTAACTGCAAACTACCTCGGCATGAAAAATGGATAGAAACTATCCTTTGATAGAAAGTATCAAAAAGAGAAAAGAGGAAATAAAGAATACAATACCTGAAGTGAAGAATACAGTACAAAGGATTAAAAGCAGGCTAGATGAAGCAGATGACTTAATCAGGAAGCTGGGGGACAAAGCAGGAAAAAATTCCCAGACAGAGCAACAAAAGGAAAGATTCAAAAAAGAATGAAGAGGGGTTAAGAGAGCTGCAGGACAACATGAACCGTAGTAATATGCATATAATGGGACACCAGAAGGAGAAGAAGAGGAGCAAGGGATAGAAAACCTGTTTGAAAAAGTAATGACAGAAAACTTCCTTAATTTGATAAGAGAAAAAGTCATGCAAGTTCAGGAAGGACAGAGGGTCTCAATCAAGATGAACCCAAAGAGGCCCACTCTAAGATACATCATAATTAAAATGACAAAGAGAGAATCTTAAATGCAGCAAGGGAGAAACTGCTAGTAACATACAAGTGAGCTCTGATAAGGCTATCAGCTGATTTCTCAACAGAAGCACTACAAAGCAGAAGGGAATGGCAAGAAATACTCCAAGTAATGAAAAGGAAAGGCCTGCAACCAAGATTACTATATGCAGCAAGGCTCTCATTTAAAATGGAAGGTGAAATAAGAAGTTCATAGACAAAAAAAAGTGCTAAAAGAATATACCTCCACAAAACCAGCACTACAAGATATGCTTTAAGAAGATGAACAGAAAGAGAGGAACACAGGTACAAAGGGAAAAAAATGGCAATGAACAAGTACCTATCAATAAAAACCTTAAATGTAAATGGATTAAATGCTCCAATCAAAAGACAAAGGGTAGTTGAATGAATAAGAAAACATGACCCACATAGACGCTGTTTTCAAGAGACCCACCTCAGGACAAAAGATCTACACAGTCTGAAAGTGAAGGGATGGGAAAAAATATTCCAATCAAATGGATATGAAAAAAAAAAAGCAGGGGTAATGTTTGTATTAGACAAAATAGATTTTAAAACAAAGGCCATAAAAAGAGACAAAGAAGGACACTATATAATACTTAAGGGAATAACCTATCAAGAAGTGTAAATGTATATGCACCCCAAAATATAAGGAAAATCTTGAAGTACTTCAAGAAAGCTGTGAACACCAACACACTCACTGTAGGGAATTTTAACACCCCATTGTCAACAGTGAATAGGTCTTCCAAGCAAAAAACCAACAAGGATGTCTCTACATCAAACAGACTTAATTGATATATATAGAACCTTCCACCCCAAAGAAGCAAAATAATATTCTTTTCAAATGCACATGGAACATTTTCAAAGACGGACCACGTGGTAGGACACAAAATAATCCTTAACAAATTCAGAAAATTTAAATCATATCAAGCATCTTCTCAGATTACAATGGCTTGAAACTAGAAACCAAACCTCAAGGAAAACTGAAAAATATTCAAATTCATGGAGACTGAATAACATGCTATTAAAGAATGAATGGGTTAACAATGAAATTGAGGATCAAAAAGTTTCTAGAAACAAATGAAAATATACACACGACAGCCCAAAACCTATGGGAAACAGTGAAGGCAGTCCTGAGAGGGAAGTTCATAGCTATACAGCCTACCAAAAAAGGAGAAAAACCTCAAATAAACAGCCTAACCCTACATCTATAAGAACGAGAGGAACAACAAGAAACAAAGCCCACAGTGAGCAGAAGGAAATAATCAAGATCAGAGCAGAATTAAATGAAAAAGAACAATTCAAAGAAAAGAAGGAGCTGGTTCTCTGAAATGATGAACAAAATCAACAAGCCTTTAACCAGACTCTGATGAAAAAAAGAGGACCTGAATAAATGAAATCAGAAACAAAGGAGCAGAAATTACAAAAGATTGTAAGAAATACAAAGGATGGTAAAAAATTGCTATGAACTATATGCCAAGAAATTGGACAATACAGACAAATTTCTAGAGACATATAATCTTCTAAAACTGAATCAAGAAGAAACATAAAGCCTGAACAGACCGATAATGACTAGTGGAATTGAAGCAGTAATCAAAAAACTCCCGGGACACAAAAGCCCTGGACCAGACGGCTTCACAGGAGAATTTTACCAAATATTTAGGGAAGAGCTAACTCCTATACTTCTCAGATGATTCCAAAAAATTCAAGAAGAGGGAAGACTACCCAACTCTCTTCACGAGGCCAGTATCATCCTAATTCCAAACCCAGGTAAAGACACAACAAAGAAAGAAAACTACAGGCCAATATCACTGATGAACATAGATACTAAAATCCTCAACAGAAAATTGGCAAACCATATCCAGTAACACATTGAAAAGATCACACACCATGATCAAGTGGGATTCATTCCAGGCAAGCAAGGATGGTGCAATATTCGCAAATCAATAAATGTAATACATTACATAAACAAAAGAAAAAAAATCACATGACCATATCAATAGATGTGGAAAAAGCAGTTGATAAAATATAGCACCCATTTATGACAAAAATGTTCAGCAAAGTGGGAATAGAGGAAGTATTCCTCAACATAATAAAGTCCATATACAAAAAACCTACAGTCACTGATGTCTCCATGTCTCTGAGCAAAGCCTGAAAAAATAAAAAACAAACCAAAAAAACCCTACAGAAACATCATACTCAACAGGCAAAAACTAAAAGCTTCCCCCCTAAGATCAGGAACAAGACAAGGGTGTCCATTTTCACCGCTTTTCTTCAACACAGTATTACAAGTTCTAGCCACAGTGATCGGGCAAGGAAAAGAAATAAAAGGCATCCAAATTGGAAAGGAGGAAGTAAAACTGTCATTGTTTGCAGATGACATGATAGTGTACATAGAAAACCCTATTGGCTCCACCAAAAAAACCGACTTGACCTGCTAAGTGAATTTGGAAAATAGTGGATACAAAGTCAATATTCAGAAACAGAAGGCATTTTCTGACAACGCAATATCAGAAAAGACATTATGAAAAAAATCTCATTTACTATAGCAACAAGAAAAACTAAGTACCTAGGAATGTATTTAACCAAGGATGTAAAAGACATATACTCGGACAACTAGAGAATGCTGAAGAAAATAAGATACAAAGAAATGGAAGCATATACCATGTTCATGGATTGGAAGAATTAACATCATTAAAAATGTCCATACTACCCAAATCAATCTATAGATTTCATGCAATCCCTATGAAAATACCAATGACATATTTCACCGATTTAGAACAAATATTTCGAAAATCTATATGGAACCAAAAACAACCCCAACTAGCTTCAGCAATCTTGAGAAAGAAGAACAAAGTAGCAGGGATCACAAATACCTGATATCAAACTGTATAACAGGCCACTGTAATCAAAACAGTCTAGTGCTGGCATAACAACAGATGCATTAGATCAATGGAACAGAATAAAGAGCCCAGAAATAAACCCATGTCTACGGTCAGTTAATAGTTAACAAAGGGGGTAGGCGCATACAATGGAGTAAAAATAGCCTCTTCAAGTGGTGCTGGGAAAACTGGAACAGTACATGCAAAAAGATGAAACTAGCCCACCAACTTACACTATACACCAAAATAAACTCAAAATGGATAAAAGGCTTAAACATAAGCCATGACACCATAAAAGTCTTGGAGGAAAATATAGGCAGTAAAATTTCAGATATCTCATGCAGCAATATTTTTGCCAAATATATCCTCCAAGGCTAAGGAAATAAAGGAAAGAATAAACAAATGGGACTACAGCGAAGTAAAAAGCTTCTGCAAGGCCAAAAAATAAATCATCAAAATGAAATGGGAACCAACCATATGGGAAAACATATTTGCCAATGATATCTCGGATAAGGGTTTGGTCTCCAAAATATATGAAGAACTCACACAACTCCACTCCAGGAAGATAAAAAACCCAATTAAAAAACGGGTAAAGGAGCTGAACAGCCACCTCTCCAAGGAGGACATACAGAGGGTCCTGAGACATGAGAGGAAGCTCAACATCATTAGCCATCAGAAAGATACAAATTAAGAACACAATGAGATACCATCTCACATGGATCGGAATGGGCATCATTAACAAATCAACAAACAACAAGTGCTGGCGAGGTTGTGGAGAAAAGGGAACCCTATTGCACTCTTGGTGGGAGTGCAGACTGGTGCAGCCACTGTGGAAAACAGTGTGGAATTTCTTCAAAAAACTAAAAATGGAACTGCCTTTTGACCTAGCTCTTCCACTGCTGTGATTGTGTCCTAAGAATCCTGAAATACCAACTCAAAAGAACCTATGCACTCCAATGTTCATAGCAGCACAATTTATAATAACCAAGTGCTGGAAGCAGCCTAGGTGCCCATCAGTAAATGAATGGATCAAAAAACAGTGGTACATTTACACAATGGAATGCTACATAGCAGAAAGAAAGAATTCCTACCTTTCACTACAACAGGGATGGAACTTGACAGTATTGTGCTAAGTGAAGTAAGCCAGGCAGCAAAAGACAAATAGCACATGATCTCACCTATAAGAGGAACCTAATCAACAAAACAAACATAGAAGCACAATAGAACCAGAGTCATGGAAACAAGGAACAGACTGACAGTGACCAGATGGGAAGGGGATAAGGGGGGCAAGAAGGGGAAGAGTCTAGTCAAAGAACATACATAAATGACCCACGGACACGGACAACAGCGTGGGGACTGACTGTGGGAGCAGGGCTGGGCAGGGCAGGGGAGGGCAATGGCGGGAAATTGGGACAACTGTAATAGAACAAAAATAAACAAGCAAACAAATAAATAATAAACTTCAGTAAAGTGTGGTAACTATTACTATGCAAGCAGTCTGAATAAAGGACTCCTACAGGCATCCAGAGAATTACTGTTTCCTGGAGCAAAGGGCTTTACGGGTGTGAGTGCCGGTGTGTTTGTGCTGGCAACTACAGCAACAGTGGCAACTTAAGACATGAACCCGGCCTCAGCAAAGCCGTGGAAGTAGGGCAGTAAATACATAGCAAAGTCCAAGAGTGTAACAGAGCATGTTGTCGCTGAATGGTATAGCAAATGGCTACAAAATTCAAATGATTTCAGGATTCAAATGAATTTCAAAACGTATCAAAGCAAACCTGGTAACTAGCAACTGACGCTGCTTCAGCGTCTGGGAGACAGGAGGAGGTTGCAGTAAACTGGGACAAAAGGAGAGCAGAGGCCACGAGCCCCAGCCAGCGGGTGCCACGCACCCAAGGCTTCTGATTTTTCAAGTGGAGACAGAAATCCAGATTTCCATGCTAATTTTAAAAGTTGATCCTAATTTCAAATGTTTACCCAACTAATTAAAAACAATTTAAAAAGTGGCCCGGCTGGTGTAGCTCAGTGGATTGAGCGTGGGCTGGGAACCAAAGGGTCCCGGTTCAATTCCCAGTCAGGGCACATGCCTGGGTTGCAGGCCAGGTCCCCAGTGAGGGCCATGTGAGAGGCAACCATACATTGATGTATCTCTCCCTCTCTTTCTCCCTCCCTTCCCCTCTCTCTAAAAATAAAAATAAAAATAAATTAAAAAAAAAACAATTTAAAAAGCAATATACAAGCCAAAACAAAATAGATCTGTGTGTTAGCTTTAATCTGAGGGCTGAGAATTTACAACCTCTGATACTGAATCTGAAGTAGAGGAAAAGACTGGTAACGTGGGCTGGGAACAGACTGTGAAGGCCCTTGAATACCATGCCAACTCTGCCGACAATGTAGGCATCATGAAATAAGACGAGTCGATATCTATCTCAGAAAAAGCATCTCTCAGACATTGAAAGAAAGAACAGTCTGACAGTGGCCAGGGGGAGGGGGGAGGGGACAATGGGAGAAGGGTTTACAGGAGCCACTATGGAGGACACATGGACAGAGCCAAGGGGGAGGAGGGAGGCAGGGGAGAGAGGTGGGGTTGGAGGGGGAGGGGGAGGGGAGGTGAGAGGATGCAGATACCTGTAATTGAACAATAAAGTAATTATTTAGGAAAAAAAGAAAAAGCATCTCTCAAACTATGTTAAGGGGAGTGCCATTTAAGACTACTGGCTAGTGGCATGATGCACATGGATTGCAGAAGAGACTGAAAATTGGGTAGATCAGTTATGAGGTAAAGACATTTGTCCAGATGAGAAGAACTGGAGAGCTGAAGATGGCTTTTAAAGAATCAGAACAATTATGGGGCAGAGGTTGTGAGAAAGAGGAAGGAGCAAAAGACGATGACAGAACAGCGCACTTGGAGACGAAGCGTGGGGCAGAGCTGTGCTCGGTCAGGACTCTAATGCTGAGCCCGTCTCTCTTGCTTTCTGTTTTTGTCATAGATTTCTCACAAATCAGAATTATAGTATCATTCCTCTCCCAAACCAAATACGCTATTACCACATCAGACTTAAAAAAAAAAAGTCTCTGAGCAATTAAACAGAGATGCTGTGATGGTTGATTTTAGTTAAACCATGGTTAAACCTGACTGGCTGCAGGTTCCCAGATGAAATGTTACTTAACGTAACTTCTGAGCATGTCCATGAGGGTGTCTCCAGACGAGATTAGCATTGGTAGACTCAATAGACTGCCTCCCAAGCATCATCCAATCTGTCAAGGGCCTAAATAGGACATGAGGAGGAAGAAGAAGGAACTCAAACCCCTTTTTGCTCCCTGTTGTGTGCTTGAATTGGGACACCTCATCTTCTCCAGCCTCTGGAGTGGGATTTAAATCGCTGGCTCCCTGGTTCACAGGCCTTCAGACTCAAGCTAAGTTACATCATCAGTTTCCCTGAGTTCCCAGCTTACAGAAAGCAGACTGTGGGACTTCTCGGCCTCCATAATCATGCAACACAATTTGTCATAATTCATCTCCTTTTATACATATAATTTTCTGCTGGTTGTTTCTCTGGAGAACCCTGTCTAATACAGATGCTTTCCAAACACCTAAGGAATTCAGCACATTAATGAGAGCATGAATTCAGTTTGATTAAAAGGAAAAAAACAATCCCAAGAACAAAGGGCACCTTCAGTTTCAGGATATGCTCTTAGGGGAAGCCTAGGGTTTTGGCACGATCAGTCACATATTGGTATTTCTGAAACTGTTTTTAATTGTTAGGTTTCTTCACTTGTCTCTTCTTATACATATATTTTCTACAAAAACAGTTTCAAAGGTGTAGCATTTTCATTAAAAAACTGCTTTTTCTGAAAGTTTCTGACTTTTTTTTTTTAAACAAGATTTACCTCTCTGTTCTAATTGCTTCAGTTCACAGGTTTGGAAGAATATTCTTATCTTAGTCAGGATTTTCAGGTATCTTTTTCTTTCAAATCAGAAATTCACCTCCATATTTCTACTGACAATATAATATACAACAGAGTTGTATTTGACACCACACTGAACGACGCTGTTCCTATGGACCAAAAAAGCGAAACTGAAAACTGCTTCCATGAGGATGCAGCTTAGGACAGAATCCAGTTGCTTCTGTACACACGTACAATTGCATCAGAATTCTGTGTTTAGATGCTAGGTATTCCTGTGCGTGCATTTAAACATGTTATCTTTTGCCCAGGGTCCGTCTGGGCCTATCAAAACTAAAACTATGTACATAATGAGTAGACTTAGCAAAGCCAATTGTGCAATGTCCAGAAATACAAGAAACAGGGAAATAAAGACAACTTGGAAGGCTACAATAGGTGGGTTGAGCTAGCATACACAAAGAGGCAAAAAACAATGATCGGAAACAAAAATAGCCTTTGTTGTTTTAAAATTTAGTTTCTTTTCTACAAAAAACATCATTTTGTCACCCCCACCCCCCACTGAGTTAGTTATGTATTGACTCAATTATACATTTCTGTGTGCCAGAACACACTTTCAGCTTTGTTTTGCAAAAAAAGAATTTACAGATTCACAGGGTGTTTCATTGTAACTTAATGTTACTGAAAGCTACTACAGTGATGGAATGAAGGAAAGCGGGTCTAACAATAGGCAAATACCCTTAACTTTAAGTTGATGCCATAAACTTAGTATAGCCTTTTAATAAGATTATATAAATATGTGTTTCAGAGGACTATATAAGGCAGACCCCCAAAACTTGGGAATTTATTTACTAAAAATTGTGTACTTATTCTTACATGTTTAAACTTCAGTCATCTTCAAAGTACTCTCTAACTGATGCGATACGCCAGTAGTGTCAAACTCATTTTCACCGGGGGCCACATCAGCCTCACGGTTGCCTTCAAAGGGCTGAATGTAACTTTAGGACTGTTTAAATGTAACTACTCCTTAACAGTTAAGCGAGAGCTCGGTGCTGCCGCAGGGCAGGAACCAGGTGCCAGGCTGGATAAAACAAGGTGGAGGGCTGGATTCAGGCCGCGGGCCTTGTGTTTGCCACCTGTACAATACACCTATTGAGACATTTTTTCCACTGCTCAAAATATTTTGGAACTTGTTGATTTTGATGCTTTTTAGTGCTTCTGTTGTTTTTGTTTCACCCCCTCCACATTGGCAAAATGTTTCTCTTTGAGAACTTTCTTCACCCAGGGTAACGAAAAAAAGTCGCTTGGGGCAAGACTGAGTTAATAGGGAATGCGGGGCATGGGTGTCATGCTGTTTTTGGTCAAAAACTGCTGAACACTCAGCGCAGCGTGGGCAGGTGCACTCGTAGCTCACCCATCATGAAATGGGCAAACACACTGTAAGAGTCTTCAAAACAAAGTCACTGAAGCTAAACACAGCCTCTCACAACAACACTAGCTGGTAACCTACCTATACAGATGGGTTCCTAGAACACTCGCCTAGTAGGGGGAAGCCTGTACTATAAGGGGCCCACACTCCAGAAGATAATTCCAGTTATTTGGGGGTCCCCTATCATATGAGTGAAAACACACAAAATAGAAACTATTTCACACAGTAAATTTTCAAATCAGACTCCTTTTCTACTGGTCTAAACAGGGAAGAGTGCTGTTAATCTATTATGACAGTACCTTAAGGACAATGCTGGAAGGAATATAAGGAAATTGCTGTCACACCTTTGTTAACACTCCACAAAGACATTGTTTTGCACTCACCTGTAACTTTCTTGAGTAAAGAGAACATATATTAATTTTTTTTATCCCCTACAGTACTTAGAACAGCTTCTGAGCAGGCCCTTGGTAATGGCTATCAAATTGCTAACTAAAATTCCCTAGGACACAAAGTTCTCATTCAAAATTAGCCACCAGGCATACGGAGCACTTTTAAAGGTGCTGCTATCTGTGGGAAGGGGCAGGAGCTTTACAAAAACATTCAAGAACATTGTCTTGGATGAGTACTCTCCAAAAAAGTGAGAGCTCGGATGTCACTTTTACTGAAAAATAAACAGAATTTGTCTGTATGGAGGCTTAGTATCACCTACGGCGCGGAAAGTAAGTCGAGAGACCAGGTGGAATGAGTAGGGGTTGTCTGCTGCAGCAAAGAGGAGGGGAAGAAGTGAATGCTGGGACGGCTTTCTTCTGCTCACACCTGCACGGGAACAGGACGCAGAGGGCCAGAGCTCGACTGGGTTTCCGCGTGACGGCACCATCACAAATCACTGAGTGAGTTCTCAGCACAACCACCGCCAGCATGTCTCCGTCACCTCATTCGGATTGCTACTAAAATGAGCCCTGTTGCTTCTAAAGTACTAAAGGGTTAGCAACCAGAGAGTCTGAGCTTGTAACAACTGCAGCCCTTCTCAATAATTTTCACTTTTTCAGCCATAGGATGTCTTCTTCAAATAAAATTTTAAAAATGACTCCTCTATATAAAAAAGATAAAATCAGAAATGCTCTGATTCGTTGCTCAGGTTGCAGTTGGTAGCCTGGCACCCTGCCTGAGGCACCTTCCACAGAATCACCGTGAACGGAAAATCTGAAAATTACTGATGATTCCAAACTCCTCACTTGGTGAGGTTAAGCACCTGCCCATGCAATGAAAGAGCCAGAACTAGAATGCAGGAAGGCCCACACCCAGAGAGGGTTCTTCCCACTATATTCTACGCTGCTTCCAACAAACAAAGGAGGAAGACAGAGGTCATACTTACCATCTTTGTTCAGCCATTGCTTTCTTGTTCTGTACAAAATGAGCTTGTTGTGGACATGCGGTAAAAGGAACTTGACACACCAGCTCTCCACACCAAGTTTGTTTTCAACCAGGACTATGGGACTGCGGTTGTACCTGGCTTCAGGACATGGGATCAGGCCAATTTCATCTCTTAATATGTAAAACATAAAAAACAAAGATAAGAATACTACCTGTTCACAATTTTCAATCCTACAGAGTATTTTTAAAAATCGACATATTTCCCTTTCTTAAAATTATTTAGCTCATCTATTAGATAGACGGAAATTTTTAAAACCCACCAGTTTTTTAACACTGACAACAGTACTGTGCTCCCCGTTGATGGGACTGAAAATTGGTCTAATCTTCTCATGGAAATTTTAAAATGTCATTTAAAATTCTGAATACACAGTCTTTGACCCAGTGATTCCACTGCTCAAAAATTATCCTATGCCAAAATATATAAATAGAATGTTTACTGCAATAAAACTGGAGTGAATCCAAATGTGTATCAGTGTAAGAGTGGGAAAATACAGATGGCTTATCCACGCGATAAGAGGTATAAAAAACACGGTGGCCCTGCACATACTGGGATGGAAAGGGAGCTCGAATCGATGAAACTGACAAAGAAACAAAAGCAAAATGACAAGTACAGTGTACACTGCAAAGCCTTTTGTATAATTTTTTCAAAATGATATAAAGATGCATTAAAATTTTTCTTAGAAGGATAACAAGAAACTTTTGGAGTGCTAAAGGATTTTATTTTTATAGTTTAAATTTTCCAATCACTTGTAGGTATTATTTCTATTTTTTAAAAATGTTAACAAATATATTTGTCTGCTAATAAATGTATGTGGAACACAAACAAATTATCAATAAAAGTTATCCTGTCATTGAGATTGTGGACCATTTTTTTTTCTTCTTTATAACCCTTTACACCTTTTTAATTTTTTAAATTTTTTATCCTCACAGGAGGAATATACCTGAATAGTATACAACTATGTTGGAATCTCTGGTATTTCCTGGTGTTGGGGTTTTACTACACAAAGTAGAACATTTAAGAAAATAACTAGAATTATTGTAAAAAACAAACAAAAAACCTCAGTGCAATTATTTCAACAAAGTTTGTTCTCTGAGGTCTAAAAACCACTTATAACACTGCAAAGAACAGCAAAAGTCAACAATATGAATGTTGGAGTAACAAGAATGAAAGTATCCTAGCTTCTGGGTATAGTCTGTTTTTTGGGGGGGGAGAGTAGATATTTTAACTTAAATTCACAACACAAAAACCTAGCTTGCTCCATGTTCATACCCAAAATAAAATGCGCAACCAAGTACACCTAAATGACAGAGCAGTCACCTGCACGCACGCACACGCACGCACACACACGCACACACCATCCTGCTTTACTTGGAGGACGTTCTTCTAAGCAATAATTGAAAAACCAAAAATGCCTTGGATACACAGTAGGTGCTCAATAACTGCTAATGAAAGGCTAATTATCCTTACACTTTGGTGATAATATTCAAATAAATAATTTTCAAAGAACATCGCTTCTTGATTCTGCAAAAGAACACTACCTCTGATTTCCTTCTAATGCAGTGGATCCAAGCCCTAGTTCTGTTAACGTGATATAAAGATCATGGCACCTGGCCTCTGCAGATCTTATTGTCCTCATTTCTAAAATGTGTAATTGCATTATATCTCTAAATAAAGGCAATGGGTTGCTAGGTTTCATCCAACTTTCAAATTTTAAGACTGAGAACCCTGGCAGCTATTCTCATGTAAGAATGAAAACAGCTTTATCAGGGAGTGTAAAGCACTAGGAAATAAAAAAAAAAAAATTAAAAGGCAGTAAGATGTACAGACAAAAGGACTTGATCTTCCGAGGTCCAGGGTTCCAGCTAGTCTCCATTCTACCACTGACAGTCAATATGAATTGGGCAAGTCATTCGTCATCAGTATCCTCACTTGAAACACAGGAGTAATAATGCCTTCCCTGTCTGTTATGAAAAGCAAATAATACATTGTAAAAAAAAATGTGATAAGCTATAAGGTGCCAGGCAAAAATGAAGTATATTACCATTAATTCAGTTAAGAGCCTGAGGTCAAACTGAAAAGTTCCTTGCTTAACAGATACTGAGAAAGTGAGGCAAAGAATATTAAGCTAAGCTTTTATCAAGTTATTTGACCCTAAAGACACAGTGCTTTGCTGCTTCCTAAATATATAACAAGTGCTTCAGACAGATAGGTAGGTCAGTAAGCTTCCAAATAACACTGCACTTCAAACTTCTATGTCTGGTCCCTTAGGTCATAGTCCACTTTTTTCAGACAATTTAGGATTCCAGAATCATTTTAAAATTGGAAGGGACCTCATTCCTTCAGTCTCTCATTTTATCAAATGAGAAAACTGGGGTCCAATAAGGTCAATAGGATTAACTAAGGTCATTTTGACAGTGGCTAAATTAAAAATTGGGACTTTGTAATACTTAGCTTGAAATCCATGAAGCCAGAGTGAAGATAAAACATCAGTGAAGACAAGCAGGATTTAGATTAATTCCTTCTAGATTTCTGGTATTTAAATTCTAATTTCATACTCAAGAAAAGTTGGAAATCTTGGAAAAAACAAACTAAAAGTCATTTGCCATCCATCTACCACTGTTGTATTTGGGTATGCATCCTTTTTTTCTAAGTATTGTACAAAAGTGGGATTATACTGGACATACTCCTCTATAATCCTTTTAAGAATGCAATTCACAGTAACCATTTTCCAATTAATTATTTACATATTTCTCATGGTTGCAACGAATGTGCTATGAATATCAAATACGTCTCAAGACTTCCTTATGAAATAGTCCTAGAAATTTCTGAGTTTTGCCCTGGCCCGGGGGCTTAGTTGGTTGGAGTCTTGTCCCAGTTGGTTGGAGCATCATCCCATGCACCAAAAGGTTGTGGGTTCAATCCCCAGTTAGGGTACATACCTAGGTTGCAAATTCAATCCCCAGTCGGGGCACAGGTGGGAGGCAACCAATTGATGTTTCTCTCTCAAATCTATCTCTCCCTCTCTCTCATATCAATAAACATATTCTCAGGTGAGGATTAAAGAAAAAGAAAAAAAGAAAAGAAATTTCAGAGTTTTTCACTACCATCAAATTTCATTTTATATTTTCAGGTTTCTGGAAATTGAGATTCCTGGTATTTACAAGGATATGCAAGTAAATACCTGCATTACCAAGGTTATAGGAGTTTTAAAGTCATGAAGACCTGGGACAATAATCAAGTTCTAATCTTTTTTGAGATACCACAATGCTCACTTTTTAGGTTACCTTTGAAGGATGCTCCAAAGGAACAGCATCATGGAATGACCTGACACATTTATTTTAAAAGATCACATACAGCAGAGTACATCTTGAGTGCTTCACTTCACAACGGGGTTTCACTGACCTCCAGATGAAGCTCGAGGTTCACATAACAGATACTGACATTTTGCCTCATGTTTAGACAGCGTCTCCTCCGTGCTTTTCACAAACATCATCAATCAACTAGAGTAGGCCCACTTATTATTCACAAAATACAGGGTCCTGCAGAAGTAATGCCTGCTTGAGTGTGGTTGGTTGTCAGGGTGTGTGAATGTCTCGCTCCAGATGAACAGGAATTTGAACATTTCACCTAAAGTGTCACATGGTGTGCTTGAGTATGATGTTGTTTTGTTACAGAATTACACACTTACGATTTTGTAATAAAAAGGGGTGTTATTTGTGCCGGACCCTGTATTAATCAGCTTCTTTTTGGGAGGGAACAATGGTCCCCCAAAACTAAAACCAAACCCTGAAAAGTGGAGTGACTAAAGAGAAAACAGCCCAAGGATTCAGGACAAGTCTTTTAAATCTGATAGTTATTTTACTTTTGTTTCTCTTCAATCTGGAATTTTTTTTCCAGAACGACCAAAAAGGAAAGTTAAGCAAATCTTCTAAAGAAACTGACTTTGTATATCACTGATATTACTGACCTTATGTAGAAAACATCTACATAAATTACTACTGTTTACTGAGTGTTTGTTGATGCAATATTTATGTTAGGTTTTAAACACACTATTTCATTTACTTTGCACAATATCTTAAAAAGTAGGAATTTTAACCCCATTTTAAAAATTAAGAAAGGTTCTTGTCTATGTCTACTCAGGTAGTAAACAACAAGCCAAGATTCAAACCCAGGACCATCAGACTCCAAACCCAAACTTTTATAACCGACTATACAATTGTTAGATAAGAATCAGCTGTAAGAACGCAAGACTATGGTTTCTGATTTTCAGTTCAACTTGCAGACAATGTAAAACCGCCTTTCATTACCACACCCTTACTCAAAATGTTTACTGGGCCCTACCAGCTACCCGAGAAGTTCATATTTCCCTGAGGCAACTCGTATCCATCCCTCATGGCTCCATTTGATTGTTATTTTCTCAGAAAGAATGATCTTGACCATCTAATCTAGATTAGGCCTTTCTGTTATTATTCTTTCAAAGAATCCTTTTTAGACTTTTGGGCTCTTTTCAAAACCTGTGTGTTGATTCACAGCATTGTAAACAGAAGTGCTCTTTTGCTGAATGCATGCATGGAATGAGAGGAATGAAACCAGACAGTCAAGGGACTTCTATAATCTTGCCCCAATGTATCTTTTCAATCACATTTTGCTATTTGGGGTTAATTTACTGTTCCCTGTGGAGGTCTTTGGCTCCCGCTCTGAGAATAAATCTACCTAGCCTTCAAAGTTCGGTTCAAAACCCCCTAAGAGCCTTGGCCAAGACACACCCAGCCTCCCTTCTACTTCTAAGGGTCACAGGCGCTTGCTCACCAGACCACTAGTCCAGCCGGCCTTCCTCACTGACCGCTCCGTAGGTAGGTCTTCGGCCTCTATCTAGACTGCGCTGTGCAATACAGTGGTCACATGTATATGTGGCTATTATGTATAAATCAATTAAGATTAAATAAAATTTAAAATTCAGTTCTTCATTTGCACTAACCACATTTTAAGTACTCAGTAACTGTATGTGGCTAGTAGCTACCATATTGGACAGAATAGGTATAGAACATTTCCACCATCATAATTGAGTGCCTTGAGTACAAACATACTTTATATTTCTTCCTACTCTATACTGTGAAGATGGTACCAACAGGACCTTGTAAACAGTGCAAGTTAAGTAAATATTTAAAAGAGTAATAAAAGTAACTTGCTGGAGATGTTTGACATGACCCTAATTCCATTGTAAACAGCTGTCCTTCACTTTAGCACAGGGTCTATACTTTAATGCCAGTCCCTCGGCCAAGCTTTGAGTCGTTTTTTCCGATAGTAGTCTCTAAGAGTCCACCACACAAACAACATTTCCACGGTATTTTTCACTTCATGAAGTATTTCATATTCATCATTCACATAGTTCCCGAGGAACACAGGAATTCAGGTTAAGCCTGGTATTTACCTAGTGGTAACTAAGTGCCAGATACCATGTAAGGTGATTTTCCTGTGTTCAGCCTCGCTGGATCAAGAGGAAAGTGAGGCTGAGAGAAGGTATCCTATCCACACCTCAACCACTGCACCTTTGACTCCTCCCGGCTGGATCTCCCTACAAAGTCACTATGTTTAAAAGAGTAGATGTTGGCTAATAAAATTGCAATCCATCTTGTGTTTGGAGAAAAAAGGAAACAGAAAGTAAAGAATGAAAACCTTTTTTTTAATACTGGAAACTGAAATTAGGTACTAACTTTCAAGGTAAATAATGTTTTTTTTCCCTTTTTAACTAGAAATATAGCCTCTTTATCTTGGAAAAAGGGGCTAGATTGGGGGAAAAGAATGGGCAATTTCGAAAATTCCAAATTATAAAAGGTGCGTAGCAATATTATTGAAGATACCGTTATTGTAGGGAATATGTAAATAGAGCTGAAGACTATTATGAAACGAGTTAAGCTATTTAATTTTTCAGACCTGTATATCATTATTTCAAATGCCCATCTTATTTCATACTTCTAAATCCTGAGTGACCCAAATGATTATTAATAATTATAAATTTTGCATTGATAGAGCACATTAATGAGATTTCACCATAAAAATATGATTAAGGAAGGTATTAAAGTCCTTTGAGTTTCAATAAATGTGATCCAGAAGAACTGGGATGCATTCCAAACAGCAGCACTGTGTCAATCTGCCAAGCCAATGAACACTAAATCTGTTTCTTAAAATACAAAATACTGACGCTTTTCAAATCTACCTTAAAAGAGAGAAACTAAGATGATTACTGTACTTACTAGACTTCTTTCTAACCACTGCTATAATTTCTTCAAGAAAAATAACACCAATGATGAGGAATTAGGCCCTTCATTTTTATGACTCTTTTTGAGGATGTTTCTTATTTGCACTAAAGCTCTCTTTCTGAAAAAGGGACAGAAAGAGTGATAAACAAGGCATCAAAGCATTCTTTAGAAGGCTCAGTACCCGCTATGGTTACTGCCAGGAAATCATTCCAAACACTCTTTTTGAAAAAGGCAGCAGTCACAAGGGGAAAGGAAGTGGATGTTGTCAAAGGTGGCAGGTGTGTTTTGAGGCCAGCAGTGTTTTGTTTTTAATGAGGCACAGTTGCAGGTCTCCATTTGTGTGCCACAAGGGAGCATGGCATCTGAGGGCTTCTTAATTCTTCTATAAGCACCATCTTGAAGGAAAAGAACATTTATACATAGGCTTGGCATCTCTTTTAGGCAGAAAAGGTTAAGGGGTTAGAACACTTACAAAGAGTAATTCATGTGTTCTAGTTAAAAAAAAATATTAAACTCTTTTAACAAGAGATAAAGTGAAAATAATATAAAACTAGATTCCATGTTTCTTTGAGGGGGGAGAGGGAAGGATGGGAAAACAGCTACACTCTTGCTTCTCTCTCTTTTGTAAAATGTAGCTCTCTCTCTCTTTAGTAGCTTCCTTTTCACTTGCTACATAAAAGAAGTGCCAGAAAGAACAGTTTCTCCTGGTATCTTCCCAGAGTACTACAAGTAAAATGGAAAGGAAGGAGGGAAGATACAATGTATCAGTACCGTGTTGCTCTACTTAAAGAGGGAAGCAGCGTTTGGATTACAGAAAAAAGAAAAAAAAAAGTTAAATGTGCTTGCTCCGTTACTATGAATCAGCTAACGTTAAAAAGTGTTGAGGTTTCATCTATTTTACATCAGACCCATCCTATGTCTACGAAAGCTACACTCTTGAGAATCCTCTCTTTACCTTCAAAATACGTTTCATTGGAGTCCTTCTACAATCTTGGGACAAGCGAGGCGAAAGCCAAAAGCAGCCTCAAACTACCTTCGGTTAGTAAACTGAGGGATTTATGGCCCATTGAGGATAAAATGATCAGTAACCTCCTCTTACCACCGACTGGAACGAACCTGAAGAGAGCTGTGTTTACAAAGCATACAGACCCACACAGTGTGTGTGCCCGTGTACCTTAAAGGGATGTAGGGTGTGGACACTCGGATAGTCTTTCGAGTTTCCTGAACTCCTGGGAAAGGAGGGTGCGGGGGGTGGGGAGAGCGAAACAGACTCGCTCTCTTTTGATTTCCCGAGGTCACTTCTAGGGACTCGCCTGCGTGCACGTTCCGATAGGGGAAAGCGGGCTCCGGGCCCGCAGCGACCCACAGTGATCCTGCCGCGACCCCCTTACGTCCCCTCTAGCGAGAGGCGCGTGGACCAGCACCGCCGTCCTCCAGCCGCCGGAGGTCGACTCCCAGCTCGGCCCCGCCCCGATCAGCCCCCGACTACCCCCCGAGAGGGCGGCAACGCCTGCGCGCAACTCACATGTGCGGGTTCCTCCTGAAGGCGTTGGTGATGTCCTTTACCACCCGCTGCACCAGAACTGCCACCTCTTCGCTAGTCTCAGCCATGTTGGCTGCGGCCGCGGCGGCTCGGGCGCGCCTCTGGGACAGCGCCGCGCAGCCAGCGGGAGTTCCGCGGGGAGCGCGCGCGTGTGCGCCGGTTTGGCGGAGAATCCCGCCTCCGCCCCCGCCGCGGAGAACTTCCGGGTCAATCCTCCGGTGTCCCGAGCGTGGGGATCGCCAGGACTGGGGTGGCCTGGTTGGTCTCCTACTTCCTCTTGCTTCTTGGCATCCGAGAAGATGCTGCAGATTTTATTGCAAAGTTATGTCAGGTTTCTGTTTTGCACATTAAAAGTCCTAGTCCACTCGGGGCTGAGCGCTAAGTGGTCGTTAAGTCACTCCCTCCAGAGCTAGAGCTGGGCCTCACACTGCCACCCCACCCCACCCCACCTCACCTCCTCTTCTTTGTTGTTCAGCATCACCAGCCAGGTCCGGGGGAGTCCGGAGAAAGGCTTGATTGCGAGTGCAAGTTCTGTAGAGCACTCCCCTTTGAGAGCTTATTTGCTTTATTTTTCCAGCGGCTGAGAGTAGGTGGTCTGAGACGCTCCTGGCAGAATGAGTCCCCATTGGACCCTGTTGGTAACTTCCTTTTCCTTGGTAATAAATTTTTGGCCTCTGCGAAAATGTTTTCAAAATACAAATTTAAAAAATTTGACTAATGCATTAAAGGAAGAAATAGGAAAGAAAAGGAAAAGTGATTTGCCACCTGTACATAGGAAGTAGAAGTACAGTGCTGAAATATTTTTACATTTTTCTATGTGGAGTGTAAGGTGGGCCCTTCTATTTGCCACAGATTCAATGAACCTTGGATAGAAAATATTTGGGATAAAAAGTTACTGTTGTTGCTAAGGGTACTGTGTAATTAGGTCTAGAATGGTTAGGTCTAATGTGTTGAACATGTATGAGGGGAGACCCCCCCAAACACCCAAAATTTATTTATAAAAAATTGTATATTCTTGCATGTTTAAACTTCAGTCACCTTCAAAGTACTCTGCATCTGATGCAATACACTTATAGGGACATTTTTTCCACTGCTCAAAACAGTGTTTGAACTTGTCAATTTTTATGCCTTTTAGTGCTTCTGTTGTTTTTTTGTTTCACTCATTCCACATGGGCAAAGCATTTACCTTTTAGGACTTTTTTCCATCCAGAAAAAAAAAAAGTCACTCATCATGAGCTCAGTTATAGGGAGGGTGAGCACAGGGCTCACGCCGTTTTGGTTAAAGATTGCTGAACACAGCGCAGCATGGGCAGGTGCCCTCGTAAATCACCGGTCATGAAATGGGCAAACTGAGTCTTCAAAAAAAAAATTCACTGAAGCCAAATGCAGCCTCTCACAACAATGCCAGCTAGTACCTGATATAGATGGGTTCGTAGAACACTCACCTAGCAGAGGAAGCCTGTACTACAAGGGGCCCACCCTCCAGAAGTTAATTCCGGTTTTTTGGGATCCCTCCTTGTATAAATTGTCATTACTCCCTAAACAATACAGTGTAACAACTATTTACATAGTGCTTACATTGTATTAGGTAATGTAAGTAATCAAGAGATGATTTAAAGTATATGGGAAGATGTGCATAAGTTATATGCAAATACTATTCCATTTTTAAAAGAGGAACATCTGCAGATTTGGGTATCCCTGGGGGTGGTGAAACAGATCCCCTGCCCAATACCAAGAGAACTGTACTATACTTCATTTTGCACGAGGTTTGGTGTCCTTTCAACACTGTCACTTTTGGAGTGAAAAAAATCAAGGCCCTAACAGTTTGCTTTTATAGCTATTTATCTTGCTACAAATCTTTATTTTGTAAGAAAAAGAGGATTTCTAATTCATGCAGATTTTAAAATGCCATGATTCAAATTTTTATATAACAGATTTTCCTTCACCCTTCTGTAATAGAAAAAATCTGGATGTCTTCAGTTTTTTGTTGTTTTTTTTTTTGTTTGTTTGTTTTACTTAATCCTTGAAATCTGCATTTTTATAAAACTTTTTTTTAAAAAGCAAGCTTATGGTCTGTTTAATGTAAAGATATGTTGAGTTTTTAAGGTAGGTTTGATTGTGAAAGTCAAAAGCAACCATCGGATGCTAAATTTTAAAGCACTGAATAAGAAATATAAATTAATTAAGCATTCATTGATACTCCCCCTGGCTATATTTATAAAGGATAGACCTGATGTGTGGATGTTGGCCATATTTTTCTAATAGAAATAAGCTGGAAGATTCACAGAATTGTAGAAAACCAAGATGGGACAGGTTTTAATTACTAAAGTCAAACAAATCTTAACCTCCTGACAAATTCTTATATGAGGCAGCATAATGAGTGACTGTGTGTTTAGATTTCAAGGCCAAGGGCAACTTCAGATACCTTACTCTAAGAATGTGACACCAATTCTCAAATGGTTTGCGTTAACTGATATCTTCTTTCTCTTCACTTAATGAAACCCTTGCATCCATTCCTAATAAAAGTGAAACATAAATCCTGAATTCTTGGGGGGTAGAGCTCAAAGCAGCATGCTCAGAAATATAAATATTTTTCAAAGACTTAATTTTTATCTTAAAAATTGATAATGAAAAAACCCAAGCCTTTGTCCCTAAATTCTAAAGTAGAATTGATATTCCAGAAAGTTAATCCCTCATTTGAAAGGCATGAATTGTATCTTGTTTTCTTTTTTTAAGTATTTTTTATTGATTATACTATTACAGTTTTCCCAGTTTTCCCCCCTTTGTCCCTCTCCGCCCTGCTCCCCAACCTTCCAGCATTCCCCCCTCCCTTAGTTCATGTCCATGGGTTGTACATATAGGTTCTTTGAGTCCTCTGTTTCCTATACCATTTTTTATCTCTCCCCATCTATTTTATGCCTACTAATTATGCTTTTTCTTCCCTGTATCTTTTCCCCCCTATTCCTCCCTTCCCCCTGCCCACTAAATTCCCTCTCTGTGATGTCCATTTCTCTGGTTCTGTTCTTATTCTGGTTGTTTGCTTAGTTTTTGTTTTCATTGTTTTTCTTTTAGGTTCATTTGTTGATAGTTGTGAGTTTGTTGTCATTTTACTGTTCATATTTTTTATCTTTTTCTTAGAATAGTCCCTTTAACATTTCATATAATAATGGCTTAGTGATGATGAACTCCTTTAACTTGACCTTATCTGGGAAGCACTTTATCTGCCCTTCCATTCTAGATGAAATCTTTGCTGGATAGAATCATCTTGGATGTAGGTCCTTGCCTTTCATGACTTTAAATACTTCTTTCCAGTCCCTTCTTGCCTGCAAGATTTCTTTTGAGAAATCAGCTGATAGCCTTATGGAAACTCCTTTGTAGGTAATTCTCTCCTTTCCTCTTCCTACTTTTAGGGTTCTCTCTTTATATTTAATCTTAATGACGATGTAACTTAATGACGATGTGCCTTGCTGTGTTCCTCTTTGGGTTCAATTTCTTTGGGACTCTTTGAGCTTCCTGGACTTCCTGGAAGTCTATTTCCTTTGCCAGATTGGGGAAGTTTTCCTTCATTATTTGTTCAAATAAGTTTTCCATTTCTTGCTGTTATTCTTCTCCTTCTGGCACCCCTCTAATTCAGATATTGGAATGTTTCAGGTTGTCCCAGAGGTTTGTAAGACTCTCTTCACTTTTTTGAATTCTTGTTTCTTCATTTTGTTCCTGTTGGATGTTTATTTTTTCCTTTTGTTCCAAATCATTGCTTTGAGTCCTGGTTTCTTTCCTGTCACTTTTGGTTCCCTGAATATTTTGCTTTATTTCACTTTGGGCATCCTTCATTTGTTTTTTCATTTTTTGACCAAGCTCAATCAGTTCTGTGAGCATTTTGATTACCAAGGCTTTAAATTCTCCATCAGATAGGTTGGCAGTCTTCTCATTGCTTAGTCCTCTTTCTGAGGTTTTGCTGTGTTCTTTCATTTGGGCCCTATTTCTTTGTCTTGGCGCAGCTGATAGGTTGTAAGGGGGCGGGGCCTTAGGTGTTCACCTGGGCAAGGTAACTCTCTTTGCTGCACTTCCTCGATGCCTGTGGGGGAGGGGCGGAGAGGGAACAGTGCGGCTCCCTGCTTGCACTTTCCAACAGACTCTCCTGTGAGACTGGAGGTTTCTCTCTCCACAGCAACCACGACAGTCCACAGTCAGCTCTGAGTCTCAGTTTCGCCTTCAGCCAGCCCCACCCACCCGTTCTGCTACCTTACTGGTCTGGTTGTTCTGGTTGATCTTTTCTTTAATTCCTTGGTTGTCGGAGTTCCATGCAGTTTAATTTTCTGGCACTTTTGGTTGTTTATTGATTTTAGATCAGTTGTTATCCTCCTTTTGGTTGTGCGAGGAAGCGAAGGGTTTCTACCTATACCTCCAACTTGGCCAGCTCATGTTTTCTTCTAATAGTTCACAAATTGTTTTACCCAGTTATTAAGTATCTACTACATTTACAACTCAAATTTTTTAGAATTGGAACTTATTAGCTTAACAATAACCCACAACCTTCAGACCAACTTAGAATTGGAGCTTATTAGAACTCTGATCCAACCCCATAATTTTGAGGTAAGGAAACTGAGGTTCAAAGAAGTTAAGGATTGAAATTCATGAGACTTTATCTATCAGAATAGGATATGATAAATTTAGCATGATTTTGTTGAAGGACTAAAACATTTATGCTCAGAGATCTACAAAATACATTTACTGATAATAATGAAATATTGTAAATAGCTTAAATGCCCCATAGTGGAGATTGATTAAATTATACTAAATCTATTTGATGAAATATTATTAACTCATTCAAAAGCATAATAGAAATAGAAGAATACATTACCAAGTTTTTAGGGGAGGTAAATTTATAGGAGAATTTTACTAAGTACTGCAAAGAACAAAATACAATTTTTGTAACTTAAGTTTTAGAAAGTATATGTTAATAAAGAGATGGATATATTTATTTGCTAATTAGCTAACTAGAACATTCATTGCTTATACATATTAATTTTCTTAGAGATTTATTGCTTTTTAAGTTGACCGTGCCTCTTAATTATTTTTCACATGGCTGTGAATGTATTTTGGCAATCTTCTCATACCTCCCCAAATCATGTTTTTCATATTTTAGAGGACTGTTTGATGATAGAGAAGGTAGATATGTAATGACAAAAACAAGTACCCAAACAGCATAAAAACAACCCTAAATTTACAAATACAAAATGAATTGTACATAATATAAATATAATCATATATAAAATAAATTGGGAGGATCTACACTAAAATGTTAACAATGGTTGTCTAAGTTGGAATTAATTACTGGAGATAGTTAAGACCTATAAATATACATTATTTATACTCTCGTGGGTGTTCCAAACTTTCTACCATAAAAAATAATGTATGTGTTGAGGGCCCCAGTGGGAAGCAAGACACCAAGGTTGTTGTAATGACAGTGTTCATAATCATTTTGTGAGCAGTTGGAGATGAACTTGTAATCTATTTCCATCTTCGTTCTATATTAGTCTACTTATATGACTATGTTGCATTTATTTACTCCACTTATTTGGATTGAAGTCCATTTTCTCATAGTAATACAGGTGGGGCAAAAGTAGGTTTACACTTTTGAACACACAAAACAGAGTTTATTAGTGTATTATTATTTACTAATTGTTTATTAATTCCATAAGAACAACAGTAGACCTACTTTTGCCCCACCTATATTATGCATGGTAGAGTGTAAATAGTATTAAACATGTGTTTATTGTGTACTGACTATTGCAAGAAAAAAATGCAGCTTATTTTCCCATTAAAAAAATGAAAGTGCTCAATTTTAAATGCTTATTATATTGATATTGTGATTAACTATATACTTTATAGTATGCCAAGTATCAATCTGATCACTGTCCTAAAATTTAAAATCCAAGAACTTACTAACAAAGAAATATGAGAAGGGAAGCATAGTAGTAAATAAGTCACAATATCAATGTCTTTTAATGAAATCTTAAGAAAAGTCAACAGGAGCAATGTCATATTTAAACTTTTTATTAAAGGCCATTGCAAGAAAAGGAACAGAAATTAATGCCTGATTTTCAAAGACAACATTAAATGTACGATTGTTTCGGTATAACCTTTGCCTCGGTGTGTCAATTTTCCCAAATGCAAAACTTCATATGTAATAGAGCACTATTTTTTAAAAGTCACAAAACCACTCATGAATGCAAATGTTATCTATTATTATTATACTTAGTTGATATCTCTATCACTTCATTATTCTAATTATTGAGGTAAAATAGGGAAATGCATGTGATTGCATCTTTAAACTGTGCAGCACTATTCAATTATTACTGATTTCTGTGACTAAAGAAAGCATGATGAGTAGATCAGCATTAAAACAATAGTAAACTAACTATGGACTTTTGGCCCAGATGGAGGTGTAGATAGAGATAGCATGCCTCCTCACACAACCAAAAGAAGGACAACAACAAATTTAAAAACAAAAAGAACCAAAACTGACAGAAAATCGAATTGTATGGAAGTCTGACAACCAAGGTGTTAAAGAAGACACGTTCATCCAGACCCGTAGGAGGGGTGGAGACAGGCAATGGGGCAGAGAGGACTCTTGGCAAGGTAGGGGCTGGTGGAGCGGGCGGTCCCACATTCACATGCAGATAAACTATGAGGAACAACTGGGGAGCAAGACACCACACAACCCAGGGCTCCAGCTCAGAGGAAATAAAGCCTCAAACCTCTGATTGAAAACACCTTTGGGGGTTGTGGCAGTGGGAAAAACTCCCAGCCCCACAGGAGAGTTCGTTGGAGAGACCCACAGGGTCCCAGAATGTACACAAAACCACCCACCCAGGAATCAGCACCAGAAAGGCCCAATTTGATTGTGGGTAGTGGGGGAAGCGACTGAAAACCAGCAGAGAGTGGAGCAAGTGCCATTGTTCCCTCTCGGCACCCCCCCCCCCCCCCCCCCATACAGCATCACAACGCAGTGACGTGGGTTGCTCTGCCCTGGTGAACACCTAAGGCTCCGCCCCTTACTATGTAACAGGTGCGCCAAGACAAAAAAGAGTGGCCCAAATGAAAGAACAGATCAAAGCTCCAGAAAAAATACAACTAAGCAACAAAGAGATAGCCAGCTTATCAGATGCACAGTTCAAAACACTGGTAATCAGGATGCTCACAGAATTGGTTGAATACGGTTGCAAATTAGATGAAAAAATGAAGGCTATGCTAAGTGAAATACAGGGAAATGTACAGGAAACCAACAGTGACAGGAAGGAAATCAGGACTCAAACCAATGGTGTGGACCAGCGGAAGAAAGAAACATTCAACCAGAAAAGAATGAAGAAACAAGAATTCAAAAAAATGAGGAGAGGTTTAGGAACCTCCAGGACAACTTTAAACGTTCAACATCCAAATCATAGGGGTACCAGAAGGAGAAGAGGAAGAGCAAGAAATTGAAAACTTATTTGAATAAATAATGGAGAATTTCCACAATCTGACAAAGGAAATAGACTTCCAGGAAGTCCAGGAAGCTCAGAGTCCCAAACAAGTTGGACCCAAAGAGGAACACACCAAGGCACATCATAATTACATTAGCTGAGATTAAAGATAAGGAGAGAATCTTAAAAGCAGCAAGAGAAAAGGAGACAGTTACCTACAGAGGAGTCCCCTTAACACTGTCAGCTGATTTCTCAAAAGGGACCTTACAGGTAAGAAGGGACTGGAAAGAAGTATTCCAAGTCATGAAAGTCAAGGACCTACATCCAAGATGACTCTATCCAGCAAAGCTTTCATTTAGAATGGAAGGGCAGATAGAGTGCTTCCCAGATAAGTTCAAGTTCAAGGAGTTCATCATCACCAAGCCCTTATTATATGAAATGTTAAAGGGACTTACCTAAGAAAAAGAAGATAAAAAATATGAACAGTAAAATGACAACAAATTCACAGTTATTAACAACCGAACCTAAACTAGAAACAAAAACAAACTAAGCAAACAACTAGAACAGGAACAGAATCACAGAAATGGAGATCACATGGAGGGTTATCAGTGGGAGAGTGGGTGGGAAGAGAGGGGGAAAAGGTATAGAGAATAAGTAGCATAAATGGTAGGTATAAGATAGACTGGGGGAGGTTAAGAATAGTATAGGAAATGTAGAAGCCAAAGGACTTATATATATATGACCCATGGACATGAACTAAAGTGGGGGAATATGAGTGGGAGGGGTTGTGCAGGGCAGAGGGGAATAGAGGAGGGGAAATGGAACTGTAATAGCATAATCAATAAAATATATTTAAAAAATTTAAAAAATAGTTAATAAGACTAAGTTAAATATTAACTTTCAATGTGAAATTCTTTTTAAAATATTCCTAAAGAAAACTATTATACTTCAATTACAATTAATCTCCTAGTTAAAACATGAACTTTTTTAACCTGACAAAATTGGTAAACGTTATCAAGATGCTAATCACAAAGATGACTTTAAGTGGGCAGTTAACGCTGATGTCAGAGTCCATGTGGATAGAGTAGAGGATGCTAAGTTTTTTGTTGCATAATAAGGGTTTTGTTACTGAGTAAGTTATTTTTTAGTTTTCTTAACAGTTGATAGTTCCAAAATGTCACCCTTTTCCTTTGCCCTCTTCTTCCTTCCTATTACAGAGGCTCCGGAGACCCATGATGTAATCTTCAGAGAAGAACAGGAGGACATGTCTGGAGACATTAAGTGCCATTCCAGGACCTGCATATGGAAATACCTGGGGATATGGGTATGTCTCTGTGTTGCAATGAATGTTTTTCATTACTGAAGACATCACATTGTTGTAAGAATTTTCTTAGTAATACGCCTTTGAATGGATGACTAAATGAAAGAAGTATCCAAGTAGTAGCACATTCTTAATGTTTTACTTAATCTTCAGTGTAAATATGGCAATAATGAAAACCATACTCTCTTTTTTACAGGTTTCAAGCGTGCATTTCTGTGATACATCTTCTGTATATTGCATTGTGTACCCACCACCCAAAGTCAAATCATCTTATGTCACCATATATTTTGCCCTTTACCTTAGACTTAGGTTAAAAAATCATAATTGAAAATTTACAAAAGTAGTTAAATCTTAATTTCTACTTCTTCAATAACTTCCTAAATGTAAGGCAGGACTCTATGTCCCCTTCATTAATCTCATTTAAGTTAACTAAAAAAATTTGTAATAAAAATATACCATATTTCTCAGTTTCTTTCTGTTTCCATGTTTTAAGACACCTCTACCACTCATCAAAATTAGCATCAGGCCCAAATCACACATAGGAAATGATGAACCTTCTTTGTTAATTGTTAAATTATGCTCAGACTTGCATTATAGTATTTATAGAGACTAAATACTGAATGTGACCCAACATGAAGTGGTAAATTTACTTAAAACATTATGAGATTTTTTTGTGATTACATGTTGCAATGTATTTAATGTGTGGCCCAAGACAACTCTTCTTCTCCCAGTGTGGCCCAGAGATGCCAAAAGTTTGGACGCCCCCGATAAATTTTAGGAAGAATGCCAAAGAGTAATGTCTTCCTACTTTAGACACTTTAATTTCTATGACAAGTCTCTCAAATTATCATCAATGTGAAAAAGGACAGTGTAAAAATAATGTATTGAGTTAATAGGAGGAGACGCCTAAATACCACCCCTGAGAGGGTGAAACTCCAAGTAATTGTACTTATTTATCCCACAAATTTTAGTGTTACTGTGTATAAGGCATGCGCTAGCTGCTGAGTATACAATTCTGAGAAAAACAGACATTTTCTTGCCTTCTTATGGGACCTATAGGCTGAAGGAAGAAATATACAATATGGAAGCAAATAGACAAATATATTAAGGAAAAATTGTAATACATGAGACAGTGCCAACTCAATACCACCAACATCAAGAAAGGATTGTCTCTTTATTACTGTTTCTAACAGAGCTGACAACTCTTGTTTCAACAAGAAAAGTGTCATTTCATAGATGTGCTTTTTCTTTCAAGAAAAATGCATGAATCCATTTTAGAAATTAATTTTATACCCTTTAAACTGAACAAAAAAATTGGTTATCTGGGGAGGCTCATTCTGATTAGTGATAAACCTAAATTGTATAATTAGTGATTAATGTGATTTTAATGCAAATATATCTTTCAAATATTCTATATTCAATAGCTAGAACTATTAGATAAATATATTTAGCTTCATGCAATAAAGCGATGAGGTTCTTTTCTGATTAGTAGCACCCATCTTCACACAAACTATTTGGTGAAATATTGCAATTAAGCAAATATTTTTGAGTATCTGCTATATATGCAACAGGTCCAAAGAGGTGACAAAGATGACCATAACATAGACCTGCTTCCAAGAAACTTGTTTCTAAGCTGGATTAACCTTATTTACAGTCTTACTTAGAGACAAATCTAAGTTGCATATCAAGACATTCTATTGAAATAGAGCAAATTAAGACTTTTGCTATCCACTCTTTGAAAGATCAAAAATTCTTACTCAGTACAATCATAGTAAAGGAGATATAACTTGTTTAAACAAAATATATTTCAGGCTTTATTTCAGAAATTGTATTTGAAATTTGAAAGTCTAAACTGCCCCCGACACCTTTTAGACTATGTGAGTACGACTTTTACATTTCAAATTATAAACCAGAGTTAGAACTCAGTGCCATGCCATTGAATTTATTTGTTTTAATGGGGCAGTTAATTATGTATTATTAGCAGCTGAATATAGATTTAAACTTAAGATGGTTTTTTAAAAAATCTAAGGTTACACAAGCAAGCTCCCGGTCCATTCCTGTATACTGACTTTAAGACAAGAACTTTTGTCAATAAGATATGTAATTTTCTGGCCTAGAATATTTCAAGCTTTCAAGAACTGATAAGGAGAAAGTTTCAAAAACAGTTTATGTTATTCTAAATAACTATTTGTTGGTAGATATGACATTGGAACCTCATGAATTATTCAGATAAAGAAAACTGTTGTTTTTTTTTTTTAATTCTTGGATTCTTCCCTTTTCTACTGGCATTTGGAAGGACTCTGCTGCAAGAAAAAGACTGGAATTACCAAGCTTTATGTAGTATTTTTTAAATCCTCATCCAATGATACGTTTATTGATTTTAGAGAGAGAGGAAGGCAAGGAAGGAGGGAGGGGGAGAAAGAGAGAGAGAGAGAAACATGTAAGAAAGAAACATGGATAGGTTGCCTCTGGTATGTACCCCGACAGGGGATTAAACCCGTGACCTTTTGGTGTATGGGACTATGCTCCCACCCACTGAGCAACCCTGTCAGGGCTCCAGTAGTATTTTGAGTCATCATTTATATAGGAAAATGTCTATTTTTCATGCCTCTGGCCTTCACTCTTCCACACTGAATATGGAGAGAGAATGAAAAAGAAGATTAGAGTTGAAAGGGTATTTTCCTACATTCTATTTCTCTAAATTCTCTTTGTTCCTAAAGGTTCCATACAAGACAGGCTATGCAAACGTGAAACTCTGAAGAAAACACAGAGCAAAGGCGTCAGAACATTTAATGGGCTATTTGGTTGATTTGGTGGTGGTTGTTGGAATATCACATACATTAGATTCCTCACTATATTTTGGATTTTCACATTCATGTGTTAATTCAACAAATATTTATTGAGCACCTGCTAGGTTCCAGTCTCCATCCTAGGACTTGGGAGATACTTAAGGATCATAAAACAAAGCACTGGGGACAGAGTTCTTGGAAGTTTTCTTACTTCAGGAGTTTCTTCATTATTATATATTCTCTACCTCCCCCCTTCATTGTTTCAGTTCACTTGTACCCACTTTCCCATGTTAGGATCCAACATAATTTTTTAGACAACATAGTATTGGGTCTTGTTTTTTAATCCATGCTGACAGCTCTGTCTTTGATGCTTTTAGACCATTGACCTTTAATATGATTATCGATATAGTTGGATTAATATATACTCTGTTTGTTATTGTTTTATATTCATAGATCTTGTTTTTTGCTTCTTTTTTGAGTCTTTGTTTTCTGCCTTCTCTGGTTTTAATGGAACATTTTATGTAATTTCATTTTTTGTCCTCTTCTAGTGTATTTTGCTAGGCCTGCCATAACAAAGTGCCACGGACGGGATGCTGAAACAACAGAAATGTATTTTCTCACAGTCTGGAGGCTAGAAGTCCAAAATCAAGGTGTTAGCAGGTTTGGTTTCGTCTGGGGCCTTTCTCCTTGGCTTGCAAAAGACCTCTTCTTACAGTATCTTCACATGGCCTTTTCTCTGTGTGTGCACATCCCTGGTGCCTCTGGTTTTTAATTTATTTTTGTTTGTTTTTATTTTCTAAGCTGGTGTCTTGCATGTCCAGATTTTCTATTCTTAAAAGGACAACAGTTAGCTTAAATTAGGGCCTATCCTAACAGCCTCATTTTAACTTCATCACCTTTATAAAGACCCTATCTCCAAATGTAATCACATTCTGAGGTACTAGTGGTTAGGGGTTAAACATATGAATTAGGGGTGGGAAAGACACAGTTCAGCCCATAACACATATCAATTTTACTTTTTAAAGCTTTTTTTAATGATCGTATTAAAGTCTGCAATATACATTTACAACTAATCCACGTCCTAAGAATAGCTCGCTATGCGGCCAGAAAAGAGAGGTTACCTTTCTAGTTTACTTTGCAAACGGACAGCTGCACAGACTAAGGGTGTATCTTCCTTTATATAATGAAATATCTCTGAAAAGTCAGTTGCATATAACTCAGCCTTTCCATATAAAAAAATCTTAAATGTACTATGGGAGAGCTAAAAAACAACATGTAATGAATTCTTTTGCAGTCTACGGGATCACTAATAATTTCTCTCCCTGTGGGCTTTGATTTTTAAAGTTATTGATACTATATGCAAAGCACAGTGTTCTATTGAAATACAAGTTACTCCACACAACTAGAATTATATTTATATGATTTAGGCTTGTATTTCTGTTATAATATTTTTAAACAATGCTAAATCATTTATATTTACTGTTCTGAACGTGCACACTCTGGAGGGAGACTGCTAAACTTTAAAATCCAGGATCTACAACTTACTATCTCTGTGACATCTTCTTTTAAGTGCCTCAGTTGCTTTTTCTGTAAAATGAGTACAATACTTGAAAGATTTATTGTGCATATTAAGTAAGACAGTGCATGGAGTACTTAGCACAACACCTGGCTTAATACATGTTAATTACACTCATTTACCACATAGTTTGAGGTGAAATATACAGATTGTGAAAAGTATTATTCTATTGGTATTTAATGATATGCATGAAATACATTTTTCTACTCTTAAGTTTTTAGAAAAGCAACAACTGCCAATGGTACTACAAAATCAATTTAACTAGAACAGAAAAGTTTAAATTAAAAGTAAAACCTCACTCTGGCTGGCTGGCTCAGTCGATTGGAGCATCATCCTGTACACCAAAAAAAGGTTGCAGGTTCGACTCCCTGTCAGGGCACATACGTAGGTTATGGGTTCGATCCTGTTAGCACATATATGGGAGGCAACCAGTTGATGTTTCCCTCTCTCATTGATGTCTCTCCCCGCCCCCCACACACAGACACACAGACATAGCTACTTCTCTCTCTAAAATCAATAAAAACATATCTTCAGGTGAGGATTTAAAAAAAAGTAAATCTCATGCTACAACATGGATAATTCTTGAACACATTTTGCTAAGTGAAGAAAGCCAACTACAAAGGCCCACATATTATATGATTTCATTTACACAAAATATGTCCGGTCTACAGCCATACCACCCCGAATACACCCAGTCTCGTCTGAAATATGTCCAGAGTGCAGAAATCTGTATGGACAGAAAGTAGTTTAGTGGGTACCCAGGATTGGGGAGGAGATAAGGGAATTTAGAGGGTGATGGCTAACAGGTGCAGGATTTCTTTTTAGGGTGATGAAATGTTCTAAAATTGTGATGTTGCAGAAGTCTGTGAATATACTAAATGCCATGGACTTATAGACTTTAAAATGATGAACTGTATGGCACGTGAATTGTACCTCAGTAAAGGTACTTTTTTAAAAAGTTGCATTTCTATGCACTAAAAATGAGATAAGAAAAGAAATAAAGTAAGCAATCTCATGTATAATAGCATAAAAAAGAATAAAATACTTCAGAATAAATTTAATGAGGTGAAAGATCTGTACACTGAAAACTATGACATTGATGAAAGAAATGAAGAGAAGATGCAAATAAATGGAAAGCTATCCCATGCTCATGGATTAGAAGAATTAATACTGTCAAAATGCCCATTCTACCCAAATTAATCTATAGATTCAGTGTAATTCAAGGTTATAATAGTATTTTTTACAGAAATAGAAAAAAGTCTTAAATTTTGTATGGAACTACAAAGGACACTGGCTGGCCAAAGCAATCCTGAGAAAGAACAAAACCAGACACATCCTACTTCCCGATTTTGAACTATGCTAGACAGCTAACGTGATACTGCGTACCAACAGACACATAAAACAATGGAACAGAATGAAGCACTCAGGAATAAAACCATGTGTAATGTGTATATATGGTCAAATAACATTTGACAAAGCAGTCAAAAATACTCAATAGGGAAAAGATAGTCTCTTCAGTAAATAGTGCTGGGAAAACTGGATATTTACATGCAAAAGAATGAAATAGGACCCCAGTTTTATACCAGTCACAAAAATTAGCTGGAAATGGATTAAAGACAAATGTAAAATCCGAAATCATTAAACTCCTAGAAGAAAACATGGGAAAAACTTTTTGACATTGGTTTTGGCAATGATTTTCTGGATATGAAAAATAAAGCAACAAAAAGCAAAAAATGAGCAAGTGAGACTACATCAGCAAAAGAAATGGTGAACAAAATGAACAGGCTACCTAATGAAATGGGAAAAAAAAATTTGCAAACCACTTACCTGATAAAGAGCTAATATCCAAAATACAGGGTCCGGCAGAAGTAACGCCTGCTTGAGTGTGGTTGGTAGGGTAATAATATAGGTGTAATAATTTATAGTTTCAATTTGAACATTTTACCTAAAATGTCATATGGTGTGCTTGAGTGTGATATTGTTATGTTACAGAATTAAATGCTTATGACTTTGTAACAAAGGATTTTGAAATAAAAAGGGCATTATTTATGCCAGTCCCTGTATATAGGGAACTCATATAATTTAATAGGAAAAAAAAAACAAAACCAAAACTCCAAGTAATTCAATTTAAAAATAAGCAAAGGACCTGAATAGACATTTTTACAAAAGAAGATATTTAGCAGATATATAAAAAGGTGGTCAAGATCACAAATCATCAGGAAAATGCAAATCGAAACCACAATGAGATCTCTCTCACTTGTTATAATGGTTGTTATTAAAAAGACAAGAGATAAATACTGAAAAGGATGTGGAGAAAAGGGAATCCTCATGCACTGTGGGCGGAAATGTGAATTGGGTAGCTGCTGTAGAAAACAATATTGAGGTTCCTCAAAAAGTTAAAAATATAATCACTATATGATCCAGCACTTCAGCTTCTCGGTATATATCCAAAGGAAATGAAATGACTATCTTGAAGAGATATATGCACCCCTTTTTGTTACAGCATTATCTATGATAGCCAAGATAGGAAAAAACCCATGTAAGTATCTATCGATGGATGAGTAAATAACGAAAACATTTTATGTGTACACAATGGAGTATTATTCAGCCATAAGAAGAAAGAAACCCTTCCATTAGCGACAACATGAAGGTGTTATGCTAAGTGAGACGAGGCAGGCACAAAAGCAAAAGTACTGTCATCACACGTCTGGATTCTACAAAAAACAGACTCATAGAACAGGTTGGTGGTTGACAAGAGGAGGGAAATGTGTGAAGGTGATAAAGGGTACACACTTCAGCTTTAAGATGAATACGTTCTGGGGAGGGAATGAACAGCATAGTGAGTATAATTAACAATAGTGTATTATATATTTGACAGTAGCTAAGAAAGTAGACTTTAAAAGTTCTCACTATGCACAAAAAATAATTTTAACTATGTGAGGTGGTGGATGTGTTAGCCTTATTGTGGTACTCATTTTGCAGTCTATAAATATAAAAAGTAATTATACTATACACCGTAAACCTATATAATATTATATGTCAATTTTATCTTAATATAACTGGAAAAACTAAAAACACACATAAAAAAAAACAAATAAAAGTTTGCCATTGCATACTCCAATTCTATTCCCAGCTTCTGGAAGTATTCACTTTTACTACTTTTGGGCTTTTGATGTTTTAATTTCAGGTGGTATCCGTTGACTTCATGAAAATGCTTCCTTTAAATTATTTCCACCCCTGGACTCTCTTCTTCCTGATATTTTTCAGTGTTTCTCTTTCTTTTTTTTTAAATTGAATTTATGAGAGTTATGTTGGTCAATAAAATTGTATATATTTCAAGTGTACAATTCTACAATACATCATCTGTTCATTGCTTTGTAAGCTCACCATCCAAAATCTGGTCTGCCCTCATCATCATTTACCCCTGCTTACCCTCTTCCACCAACCCCTAGCCCACTTTCCTTCTGGTAATCTCCATACTGTGCCCATGAGGGTTTTTTTTTTTTTTTTTTTTGCTTAATTCCTTCACCTGCTTCACCCAGCTACCCCCCAACCCCTTTCCCTTCTGATAGCTCTTGATAGCTGTGAGTGTCTTCTCTGTGTACATGAGTCTGTTTCTAATTCATTTGTTTGTTTTGTTCATTAGATTCCACATTTAAGTTAAATCATATTGTATTTGTCTTTTTTTGACTGGCTTATTTCAGTTTGCATAAAAACCTCTAGGTCCATCCATGCTGTCATGAAAAGTAAAATTTCCTTCATTTTAATGGCTAAGTAGTATTCCCTCGTGTAAATGCACCACAGCTTTTTTAACCACTCATCTACTGATGGATACTTGGGCTACTTCCAAATCTTGGCTATTGTAAATAATTCTGCTATAAACATAGCAGTAAAGATATTATTTCAAATCAGTGTTTTAGGTTTCTTTAGATATATTCCCAGAAATGGAGTTTCTGGGTCATAAGGCAGTTCTGGTTTTAATTTTTTTAGGAAATTCTATACTGTTTCCACAGTGGCTACACCAATCTGCATTCCCACCAAAAGTGCACAAGGTTTCCCGTATCTCCACATCCTTAATAACACTTCTCGTTGGTTGGTTTATTCATGATAACTATTCTGACAGGTGTGAGGTGATATTGTGGTTTTAATTTGCGTTTCTCTGATGATGAGTGACAGTGAGCATCTTTTCATATGTCTATTGGCCATCCATATGTCCTCTTTGGAGAAGTGTGTATTCAGGTTCTTTGCCCATTTTTAGTTGGATTATTTGCTTCTTTAGTGTTGAGTTCTTTAAAATTTAAAATATTAACCCCTTTTTTCAGTGGGTTGTCTTTTCACTTTGTTGATGGTTTCCTTTGCTGTGCAGAGCCTTTTTAGTTTGATGTAGTCCCATTTGCTTATTTTTTTTCTTTCCCTTGCCTGAGGAGATACATCAGAAAAAATATTGCTATGGGAAATGTTCGAGATTTTACTGCCTGTGTTTTCTTCTAAGATTTTTTATGGTTTCAAGTCTTAATACTTAAGTGTTTAATCCATTTTGAGTTTATTCTGTGTATAGTATAAGGAGGTAGTCTAGCTTCATTTTTTTTTTTGCAAATATCTGTCCAATTTTCCCATTGCCATTTATTGAATAGACTGTGTTTACCTCATAGTAGGTTCTTGCCTCCTTTGATAAATACTAATTGACCATATAGGTATAGGATTATTTCTGGGCTCTCTATTCTGTTCCACTGATCTATATGAGGTCTATCCAGAAGGTATCAAGCCATGTAATATGAAAAATAGAGACGTTTGTTGAAGAAGATACACGATACAAGGAATATTGTACATAGGACAATGATGCCTCAGTCCCCTTCAAAGTAGGCACCTTATGACCTCACAGACTTCTCCCAATCACCATCAGCAGTCCTGTCATATTTTCCTGAATCTCATCAATGGTATGAAATCTCTTTCCTTTCAAAGGTGATTTAGTTTTGGGAAAAGCCAGAAGTCACAGGGTGCCAAATCTGGGCTGTAGTGGGACTGAGTCAGCTGAGTGATTTGATGTTTTGCCAAAAAACTCTGCACGAGACATAACACATGAGCAGGTATGTTGTTGTGGTAAAACTGCCAATCACCAGTTGCCCATTGCTGTGATCTTCTGAATCATCTGAATAGTTTCCACAGAGAAATGTTCAAGTTTAACGCAAAATTGGGTGCAGATTCATTGCTCTACTTGCTCAGTCATTTTGAATGTGACAGCCACACAGTACACATGCTCACTCAACTGCGTCTACGACCTCCACTGACTAGTACAGTGAAATCATCAGTTTACGTGTATGCATTGCAGTCCACTCTCCTCGGCCCCTGGTTATATTGATGTCAGGCAAACCATTCTTGTTATATTAATGTTCTTGTTATACTAATAATTGTTGGATTTTTTCTAGACAGACCCTGTGTGTCTGTTTTTATGCTAGTACCACGCTATTTTGGTTTTATGGCCTTGTACAGTAGTATAGTTTGATATCAGGTGATATGATAACTTCAACTTTGTTCTTCTTTCGCGAGATTTCTGTGGCTCTTCATGGTCTTTTGTGGCTCCATATAAATTTTTGGAATACTTGTTGACTAGTTCTGTGAAATACATCGTTGATATTTTGATAGGAATTGCATTGAATCTATAGATTGCTTTGGGTAGTGTGGATATTTTTGTGATGTCAGTTCTTCCTATTCATGAAATTGGTATATGCTTCCTCTTATTCGTATCTTCCTCAATTTATTTCCCCAATATCTTATACTTTTTTAAGTACAGGTATTTTACCTCCTTGGTTAAATTTATTCTTAGGTGTTTTTTAATGTAATTGTAGATGGGATTGTTTTCTTAGTTTCTCTTTCTGACAGTTCATTATTGGTGTATGAAAATGTCACCAATTTTTGAATACTAATTTTTATCCTTCTACTTTACTGAATTCATTTATTACTCTAGTAGTTTTTTTGTTCATGTCTTTACGGTTTTCTACGTATAGTATCATGTCATCTCATAGCACATATAAACTAATTAGTGACACATCAAAAATATATTTTTCTTGATCTGACAAAAAATAAATATAATGTTGATTTATTCACACCAGATGGCTATTGTGTTGGCTGTTGTCATTTTTCAATTTGATAATCTAAGAGAAAAGAGGTCAGTGCCCCTGACTAAATATTTAGGTGTTGCATGTTTTAAAAATTCTTGAGGCACAACAGTGTGCCATGGCACACTGGCTAAAAACCGCTGCTGTAGTGCTGTAATGTTCAAGCAATTCCAATTGTTTAAAATCAGCTTATTACTTAGACTTAATATAAAATGCTAGCAAATAAGTAAAAGGAACAATGAAGTAAAAGGAATACCAAAATTAGAATCTGAAAACCCAATTTGCAGTCCAGATTCTGCCCTTCTTCTCTTTGTGTGTTCTTGATCGAGTCTTTTCAATTTTTAAAGGTATCTTTAAAAATTAAGATTAATTTTAATTATTAATTTTCTTAACTTCAAATTGTCAATAAGAGTTTCCCCTGTGCCTTCCCTCGCAGAATACATGGAAGATTAAATTGATCAATTTAGTCTGTAATTCAATAAAAACAAAGCAAAACAATCCCAAACACCAGTATCCTGAATTCTCTCACTTTGAAAACAAATTCTAAGAAAACCCTCAGAGTACTATGTAACAATATTTTAAGAATTTTATTGATTTATCTTTGGAAAATTAAGCCCCACTGATCTATTTTCGATTTGCAGGTTGTGGTTTGGAATAGAGCAACCATTTTCAGCTGGTGAACCACAAGAATTTGTAAAACATGCAACACCTGACCATTTAGTCGGGGCACTGACCTCTTTTTTTTTTAGATTGTCAAATAAAAAATGACAACAACCAACACAACAGTAGCCATTGGTGTGAATAAATCAAAATTATACCTATTTTTTTATCAGATCAGCAAAAAATATAGTATCTTTTTTGGTGTGCTGCAGAATTTTAGTAATTAGTTTATATGTGCCATGAGTTGAAAAAGGTTGAAAATCACCAGAATATAGTTTTTCTTTAAATACTGGCAAGTGTACCAATCTATTTATGCTAAAAGTAGATATTTAGGACATACTCAGAGGGAAATGACTCTTGAATACCTTTTCCCTCCCTTTCAGTTCATGAATTGTAATTATAAGAGCTAAGTAGATGAATCTTTTCTAGTTGTTATGAGAGCCCTGATTCGTGATTTCCCCAGCAATGCACATCTTGAGAAGAAGCCATGAATAATATTTTCCTTCGTCAGTCTTTCCCACAGTCCTTTATTTTCTAGTTCTAAAGAGTATACATGTTTGTTGCACCAACAGATTATAGCTGGAATCACCTTGACCTTGGCCAGGACAAACAGAAGATTAATGATATAGAGCTCACCCCCTAGATCTGAATGCCAGAGGCAGCAAATGTGCACCTCTCCCCTTCAGTCCTTTTGCCCCTGGGTCTCAGTTCTTTCCTCCCGACTTAGACTTTCTCCTATTTTTTTATGGGCTGGGACACTCCTCTACACGCTGACCTGGAAATCTGAATTTGGTGGTCATTGGTGTGGATGCAGTAGCTGTGGTGATGGTGATGCCATCTAGGGAGAGTGAATAAGTGTAGAAGAGAAGAGTGCCATCAATAGCGCCATGCCCTGTATGAAAGACCTCATTTATCATGTCAACTTTAATGTATTGCCCCAGTTAATTCCTTGTTGGTATTTGAAATGTTTTCATTAGCTAAATACGTAATTATATACATAAATAAAGTCTGACATTTACCATAAAATCTGAAGGTTTAAGATCCTTGAAAAGAATGAGTGGATACACCTGATCTCAGAGTGGGAGGGGTGTTCCTAAACATGTCACCCAAGGCAGAAAATGTGAAGAAAACACATACACACACATCAATTTTGAAAGACAAAAAAAAAAGAAAAGGAAAAGACTTGGTAATCCATATGACATATAATCAATATTCTTAATATATAAATAACCTATATATCAATAAGCAAATGGTAAGCAACTCAATAAGTATCCAAGGAACATGTTGATTTTTATTGTTCAGAAGCAATTTCTTTTCCAAAAAGAGGAACATGTTTATTGTTTAGTATTTTAATTAAAATATATTTAATTACTAACTAAAATGTTGGATGAAAACATAAATATAAGGAGATATTACAGTGTTTATTGCTGGAGTTCAAATGAAGGGAGCTGGTAATCCTACTGCACTAAACTGTGGGGACTTCGTTATCCGTGGCATTGGTTATTCCACAAGTTAATGATACTGTACAATAATAAAAAAAAATCCGCAAGCAAACAAGTCAAAGAGTAACTAGAGCTGAAGCAATGTGTAATCTGACTAATATATTGTACCTTAAGAAAAGCCTAGGGGCAAGTTTTGGAGAGGCCTGGGAAATAGATTATAATAAGAAATTATAAGGCATGGTCTTAGGTTGTCAATAAAACTTAAGAAACTTCTTGGAAGCTACAGTCCTGTTAATTTATTCATCTAACATTGCTTTGAGTGCCAACAATGTGCCAGGCATTCTAGTAGATGCTGTAGACATAGTGAGTCAAAAGTAAGTCACTGGACTTAGAGAGATTATATTGTGGAGAGGAAGAAAATAACCAAATATTCAAAGAAATAAATTAGGTAGCTTTGGTTTTCCAGCAAAGAAAAAAAATAGGTTCGTGTGATGGAGAGTAAATGGGTTGGTGGCTGAGGGTAACCTTAGGGTAGTTAAGGTGGGACCGTGTGGATGAGAAGAACTCCCCATGCAATAGGTGAGGAGAAGAGTGGTTGGTGCAGACGGTTAGAAGGGGAGAGTGGTACCAAATAGAGGTGACTGGTAAACAGGATCCCATTCATGCATAAAGGCTTGTAAGACACATAAGGAGTTGTGATTCTATTCCAAGAGCCATGGAAGCCACTGAATTATTTTAAGCTGGTATATGACCTAATGCCACTATTACTTCCTGGTGGCTGTGTGTGTAGAGTGGATTGTAGTAGAAGCAGGAAGAACTATTATGAATCTATTGTCAGAAGAGATAGGGAAATAATCATAGTAATTTAGAGAAAAGTAAACCCAATGAAGATATATTTTAGAGGTAGAATGAATAACTTTTTCTAATGTTCGCTGGTGGTGGTATTTGTCTGGAGTTCAGGGATAAAGTCTAAGCTTGACATTGTATCCAGAAAATGGTGCAAAACATTGGTTTATTTTTTCCATTTAGTCACCTACCACTCTACTTAGAGTCTTTCTTAGATGCACATTCAAAGATCAATTTTTGTTTTTCTCCTTGTCCTCCAATAAGGCCTTTCTCTATTACTCTGTTTTTTCCCCAAAGGCCTTGGATCTACCCTGGAGAGGCTAAGTCACTTCCTTCAGGTCCTGTGTATCAATGGTCCTTGGGATGCTTTATGATGAAATGTTTATAAGACAGACTTTCCTTTTAGCAAAACTCTAGTGCATTACTCTGTTAATAGTTAGCAAGAGGTAGAAAAGAAAGGAGCACCAAAGATGGGGGAAATGACCTCTTTAAGTATAATACTCATACAAATAAGATATGTGAGCCCTGGCTGGTGTAGCTCAATGGATTGAGCGTGGGCTGGGAACCAAGCCGTCCCGGTTCGATTCCCAGTCAGGGCACATGCCTGGGTTGCAGGCCAGGTCCCCGTGAGGGCCATGTGAGAGGCAACCATACATTGCTGTTTCTCTCCCTCCCTTTCTCCCTCCCTTCCCCTCTCTCTAAAAATTAAAAAAAAAAAAAGATATGTGGAAATGAACACAGTCATGCACTGCTAGAGGAAGTATAAATTTTCACAACCTTTCTGGAGGTCTTTTGATACAGAGAACAAAGGTCATGAAAGTGTACTTAGCTTTTGATCCATAAATTCAATTTCTAAATTTTTTTCATGTGGAAATCATCATGAAGGCATGAAAAGATTTAATTACATGGGCTTAATGGCAGAATTCTTTTTAACAATGAGAAATAGGAAGCAGTAAATATTTAACAATAGGGTACATTTTGTGGATAACCTTCAATTGTAGAATGTTAACATATTAATATTAATATATATTGAGTAAAGGAAGTTACAAAGTGGCATGTAAATTGTGATTATGTTAGAACAACAAAAAGATGGGGAATTTTTTAAGTATATTTTATTGATTATGCTATTACACTTGTCCCAATTTGCCCCCTCCACCCAGTACTCCCGTCCCTCCAGCAGTCCCCCTCTTAGTTCATGTCCATGGGTCATGCATATAAGTTCTTTGGCTTCTCCATTTCCTATACTATTCTTAACATCCCCCTGTATGTTTTGTACTTACCAATTATGCTTTTTAATTCCTGCACCCTTACCATTTCCCCCTCTCCCCTTTCAGCTGATATCCCTCCAAATGATCTCCATACCTATGATTCTGTTCCTGTTCAGGTTGTTTGCTTTGTTTTTTTTTTCTTATTTATTCATTTGCTTTTTTTTTTTATTCAGTTGTTGATATTTGTAAGTTTGTTGCCTTTTTAATGTTCATGGTTTTGATCTTCTTTTTCTTAAATAAGTCCTTTTAACATGTCATGTCATAATGGCTTGGTGATGATGAACTCCTTTAGCTTTACTTTGTCTTAGAAGTCCTTTAAGTGTCCTTCCATTTTAAATGATAGCTTTGTTGGCTGGAGTAATCTAGGCTGTAGGCCCTTGCTTTTCATGACTTTCCAGCTTTGCTTTTCAAGACTTCTTTCCAGCTTCTTCTTGCCTGCAAGGTCTCTTTTGAGAAATCAGCTAATAGTCTTATAGTACTTCTTTGTAGATAACTCTCTGTTTTTCTTTTGCTCCTTTTAAGATTCTGTCTTTATCTTTAAACTTTGGCATTTTAATTATCATATGTCTTTGTGTGGTCCCCCTTTAGTCCAAATTCTTTGGGACTCTGAGCTTCCTGGAATTGTCTATCTATTTCCTTCACCAAATTAGGGAAGTTTTCTTTCATTATTTTTTCAGATAAGTTTTCAATTTCTTCCTCTTCCTCTTCTCTTTCTGGCATGCCATTATTTGGATGTTGGCACATTTGGAGATGTTCCAGAGTCTTCCTATATTATCCTTGTTTTTTTAAATTCTTATTTCTTCTTTCTGTTCTAGTTGAATTTTTCTTTCATCCTTATGTTCCAAATTGTTGATTTAATCCTGGCTTCCTTCCCTTCACTGTTGGTTCCCTGTAGATTTTTCTTTACTTCACTTAGAGTAAACTTCATTTCTTCCTTTACATTGTTGCTTTACTCAGTGAGTTCCTTGAGCATCCTGATTGTCAGTGTTTCGAACTCTGCATCTGATAGGTTGGCTATCACTGTTTCATTTAGTTCTTTTCTGGGCTTTTTTTCTGCTCCTTCATTTGGGCCATATTTCTTTGTCTCCTCAATTTGGCATCCTCCCTGTGTTTGTTTCTGTGTATTAGGCAGAGCTGCTTTGACTACCTGTCTTAGTAGCATGGCCTATTATAGAAAAGGCACCTGTAAATTGTGTGGGGTGGAGCCTTAGGTTATGTCCAGGGTGGGGCAACCCACCTCACCACTTTGCGGTTCTGTGTGGGAGAGGGCTTGGAGAGGGAACTGTGCCAGTGGTTGGCCTCTGGAGCTTTCCCCGGCATTTTCCCCTTTTCCAGGCACTTCACCCACTTCCTGTATGTGACTGGTCCCCTTTCTAGCTGTTGCCCTGGTGTTGAATCCCAGAGTGGGTGGGTTTGTGTATGTTTTAAGACTGCATGGGCCCTTTAAGCAGAGTTTCCTGAAAAACCAGCAGTTCATTCCACTGCCCCAGCTCTCACTGGTTTTTACACCCAGAAGTTATAGGGATTTATCTTCCCAGCGCTGGAGCCCTGAGCTGTGTAGTTGGGCCTGGGGCTGGGATTACTCACTCCCAAAATATTCCTCCTGCCTTTATCCACCACATGTGAATGTGGGACCATCCTTGCCTGTCTTCCACCACTGCTGCCTCTCTGCACTATACCACGTCTCCTCGCTTCTCCAACCCATTTCTGTGTCTGTCCCTCCTACCCATCTGGATGAATGTGGCTTCTTTTAAATCCTTGGTTGTTGGACTTCCATACAGTTGGATTTTTTTTTTTTTTTTTACAGTTCTGGGTGTTATTTGTTTTGAGATTTAGTTGTAATTTTTTTCTGTGGTTTTGTGAGGAGATGAATCATGTCTACCTAGGCCTCCATCTTGACTGGAAGTCTGAGATTGGAAAGCTTTATACTAAAATATTAACTGTTCTGTTGACATTGTGATCCTTCTTTTCCTCCTTTTATCCATTCCTCCCTCCCTTCTCTATTTTTCTTTCATTCTTATTTTCTGCAATGCATATAAGATTTTTTAAAATCTTAAGAAAAAATTGCTGGCACTTGAATGATTTATTATTAACTGACAGAACTGGGAGCTCTATTACAGATGATAACATGAATATTAGCAATTGTGATTAATACCACATAGGGAACTGGCAATGCAAAGAGAGAAGTATAGTCCTGGCTGGGTTGCCCAGTTGGTTGGAGCATCATCCTATGTTATAAAAGGTTGCTGGTTGGAACATGTACAGGAGGCAACTGATCAGTCTTACATCCATGTTTCTCAGCCTCTCACTCTAAAATCAATGAAAAAAAAAAACCCTTGTATTCTTGGGTGAGGATTTAACAAAGAGAGAAGTAGACATTCTATTTAGCAAATAATTATTTGACCTAATGTTTCCTCTAAAAGTATTTGTTGGCATATTAAGGTCTCAAATGACTGAAAACGGACATTTGGACTGAGTCAAGGTCCTACTTAGAGTTCAGTGCAATTGTGATCCTTGTGCAGTGGGAATGAAGGAGAACCACAGTCAGATGGGGATGTCTTGGGAACTCAGTGGAGCCTGTATGGATGTTGTTTATCCTCTTTAATGCAAGAGAACCCAGATATAAGTGGTCTTACAAAGGCTTTCTAAGGGCAAAAGTGCTTCGGAGTCTTTTCTGCCACTTGAAATTGGATGTAAATCATATGGCATATTTTGGAGACCTATGATATTCACAGCATTGGTTTTATGTGTTTTTCTCTCCTCACCTTCTTGATGCTGCTCTTTCTGCCTGTATTGCCCTTTCACCCTAAATGGTAGTGAAACCCAGGTTAAAAAATACTAAATCCCATAAACAGTCATCTGTTTATAAATTCTAGCCTTGACAGAAGTCAAAAGTCTTTATATTCATCTACAAAATATATAATTTCTACCTGTTCAATCTGAGAAGTGGGAGGTGTATGACCATTTCAGTGCCAGTGTCAGCTGTAAGCTCAGGCTGATGGAAAGACCAGACACATGCTCCTGGGGTAGATCCAGTGGGGTAATTAACTGAGTGATAAAAAAGGAAATCAGCACAGTCGTGACACACATGACAGAGGTCAGCAGTCTCAGTCAGGACAGATGGAGTTTCTGGCTCTGAAATCCTCACCACAGGGTGCACAGTTACAGATAATGACATCTGAGTGAGGGTCATGTTTGTTCTTCTGCAGATTTAATGGTCTTTCTCTGTATATCTAGATTTAAACGCATGACACTGGACCAGTTCTCTAAGTAGACTAACCTGGATATGTGCTGGGTCCACTTCTTTAGAGACAGGAACACCTCCTTAAAGTCAGCTTTTATGCTGTGGAAATAAATGAGGACCCACAAATGAGAACAAGCAAAGGACATTTGGTCAGACATTGTTACAGCAAGGGAGTCAACTATCATCACTTGAGTTTTTGGCAGAGACTGAAGGCAGGCAGAAGAGTGAAAAAAAGATAAAATTTCAGGTACACCATGATCGGGCACTGTTGGCATGGGGAAGTGGTAGGCAGGCTGGAGACAAAAATTAGGAACGCTGTCATTTATTAATCAAGTCCTGGTCATTTGAGGTTGATTGTTGCAGAGGTTATTGTGGGGCTTTCTTGACCATCACTATAGATAGCAATCTGACTTTCTGCAAGTCTGACATAGGAGGCTAGCTTCTTGGGCTGGTTCATTTCCTGGGAAAGTAGTTGTAGGTTATTGGTCAGACTTCTATAGTCCAGTCATTGTTATTTGTATATTCAGTCTCTTAGTATAACACACTATATGGTTATAGTAGGGAGTACAATACACTAGAGTAAACCTGAGCATGATTAGTGCCTACTTATCATTCTTGATCTAGGCAGACTGCTGATCCAAGTATACTATATTCTTAAATAGCACTGCAGAAGCAGAATAGAGGTTACTTTTCCAGTAGCCTCTGGGAGTCATGCTAAAAAACTCATAGATCAGTTTTAAAACATATCCTGCAGTTGAAACAGTAATATGAGCAGGAAAGGGAAGGCAAACAGAAGTAATGACTGGTTTTTCTTCCAAACCAGTGTCATGGCCCTCATGTTCTATCCATAAACCTTAATGCAACCCCTGAGCGAGTCGTGGAAGTGGTTTCCACTACTCTTTCTCGGATTTAGGCAATTTAGGACTGTGCATCCAGACAGAGTTTTTCACATGGAATTGTAGTGATAAGATGGGCAACTTGTTAAAGGACTTGATGATACATCCTGACAGTCCAATTGCCCTTGGACAGGATACTACATGCAGATCACGCAGATGCTCACAGACTCACTCTGGGAATTGTGGAGGTACTGCTGCACCCCTGGCATGGGAATTTAGAAGGAAGCATTAAAAAAAGATCCCCCAAAACACCGAAAAATATATCAACTAATCTCTCTCTCTTGGGTTTTATTTGAACAGGGAGAGGGCTTGATTGTCAACTACTGAACTGATTTTTACACATACACTTAAAATGTAGCACTTGGATGGTAGCAATGCTTTCTTGCCATTCATTTAGAAATATTTCTGCTTGTACTACCAGAGGCCATAATGCTTAAATTTCCTGCACCCATTTTCTGAGAGGTATGAATCCCATGTCTTAAATAATTTCAAATTAGATTGAAGAATAAACTAATTTAAACTGAGTCCAATCAAATAAGCATTTGTTGATGGGCATACCTGTTATGTAAACACTGTTATCTTACATAATGTCAAAAGGTGACATTTCATTCTTGATCTTGAACAATAGGGGAAGTACAGGTTAAAGAATATGTTGGAAAAGTGCCATAGGAACTACGAGTAAAATTAAAAATACAGTGTATACTCTTTGGAATCAATGTAAAATATAATATGATAGCAAATAAAATGTAGCCCATAGAGTACAGAGAATAAAAGAAAGCAAGAAAACATTGAAAAGAAGGAAAACATAATATAACTAGATAAAAAATAAGTTACAACAAAAAAATGGTTTAAATTCCCTTTTGAAAACAAAGTTTAACTATATTCTGACTATAAATGAACTCCATCTTAAATATTGCTACATGGCTAAGAATCAAAAGACAAGCAAAGGTGCACTTAGAAAAATACAAATAATCAGAGTAGATGTTGCAATATTAATATTGAACAACTATAATTGAAAGTCAAAAGAATTAAAATGCAATGAAGAACACAGTTTTATATTGCTGAAAAGAGCAATCAAAATGGCCTCTTTCAGCAAAGATTGTAAGGACTCGTTTCCTTGGAGTATATGAACTAGCAAACTCTTTACAGCTCCCCTCTTCTGCTTAATATCAGTCACAAGGAGGCATCCAGATAACATTCATCTTACCTCCTTCCCAGTCCATTTGCTGCCTATGAGGGACAGTTTCTGCACCTCAAGATGTGCTTCATCATCTTTAAGAGTTTTCTAAAAACAGTACTTTCTGTAATAACACTTATTTTCGTTTTCTATCACTATATAACAAGATAGCACAAATTTAATAGCTTCAAACACTTGTTGATCACACTTTTATAGGTCAGAAGTCTGGGCAGGCTTCACTGGTTTCACTGATTTAAGGTCTCACAATGCCAAGTGGCTGGACTGGGCTCTTTCTTACCTGGAGTTCCTGGGAAAGAAATCACTTCCAAGCTCATTCTGGTTGCTGGCAGAATTCATTTCCTCGCAGTGGTAGGACTGAGGTCTCCACGTCCCTGCTAGCTGGCAGCTGTGATTCACTCTTACAGCTAGCTCCTAGAGACCACTCTCCCACCCCTTAGGAGAACTTCCATCTTCAAAGGTCACAATAACGCCTTGAATCCTTCTGTTTCAGATCTTTCAGTCTTTCACGTCTGCCACCAGCTGGAGAAAACTCTGCTTTCAAAGGGCTCATGAGGTCAGATTAGGTCCACTGGATAATCTCCCTTTTGATTGACTCAAAGTCAGCTGATTAGTACTCTTAATTGCATCTGCAAAATCTCATTTGTCATATAATATAATATAATAATAGGTAAGATATTGCATTCATAATGTTTATACTTCCCGATTAGGGACATAAACCTTGGTAGGGGGGCATGGATTTTAGTGTTCTGTTTACCACTTTTAGCTTCTCTCCACTTATGCCATATGAATCCCGAAGGCTCAGCAGCCTTTACAAATATTTTGGAGTCTCTCTTAATTTTACCAAAATTTGAATTTTTGTTTTCCACACTTATGTATTTCAGAAGTTTTCTATGATCACAGAGGGAAATTTCTGATTAACCCATCCATGTGTACATTGAAAGTTTTTCTGACCATTTTTGGTAGTGATTTATCCCTTGGTCAGATTGTTGTAGGATTCAAAGACTTGTTTCTTTAGAATTTCCATTTAGGGTTCCCTCATATGCTACATCTAATAATTTCAACATCTGAGTTGGGTGGTCGGGTGTGTGTCGAGGGGGACCTAAATCTGTTCTTTGTTGTTTTTGCTCCCCATAGCTTATTTCCTTCTATGTTTGTCAGTAGTTTCTTTTTTCTTTAATATATTTTATTGATTATGCTATTACAGTTGTCCCATTTCCCCCCCTTTATTCCCCTCCACCCCCATCCCCCCCATTCCCCGCCCTTTAGTTTTTGTCCATGAGTCATACACATAAGTTCTTTGGCTTCTATATTTCCTATACTATTCTTAACCTCCTCCTGTCTGTTTTCTATCTACCATTTATGCTACTTTTTCTCTGTACTTTTTCCTCCTCCCTCCCCTTCCCACTCCCCTGTTGATATCTCTCCATACCTTATATAAATCCCTTTAACATTTCATATAATAAAGGCTGGGTGATGATGAACTCCTTGAACTTGACCTTATCTGAGAAGCACTTTATCTGCCCTTCCATTCTAAATGAAAGTTTTGCTGGATAGAGTATTCTTGCATGTAAGTCTTTGCTTTTTATGATTTAAAATACTTCTCTCCAGCCCCTTCTTGCTTGGAAGGTCTCCTTTGAGAAATCTGCTGACAGTCTTATGGGAATTCCTTTGTAGATAACTGTCTCCTTTTCTCTTGCTGCTTGTAAGATTCTCTCCTTATTTTTAATCTCGGGTAATGTAATTATGATGTGCCTTGGTGTGTTCCTCTTTGGGTCCCACTTCTTTGGGATTCTCTGAGCTTCCTGGACTTCCTGGAAGTCTATTTCCTTTGCCAGCTTGGGAAAATTCTCCTTCATTATCTGTTCAAATAAAAGTTCAATTTCTTGGTGTTCCTCTTCTCCTTCTGGCAGCCCTATGATCTGGATGTTGGGTCGTTTACAGATGTCTCAGAGGTTCCTAAGCCTCTCCTCATTTTTTTGAATTCTTGTTTCTTCCTTCCGGTCCACACCATTGATTTGAGTCCCAGTTTCCTTCTCTTCCCTAATGGTTCCCTGCACATTTTCCCTCATTTTCTTTAGCGTATCCTTCATTCGTTCATTTGTTTGTGTCCACCTTTCTTCCAATTTTGTGAGCATCCTGATTACCAGTGTTTTGGACTGTGCATCTGATAGGTTGGCTATCTCCTCGTCCCTTAGTTGTAATTTTTCTGGAGCTCTGTTCTGTTCTTTCATTTGGGCCATTTTTTTTTTTCTTGGTGCGCATGTTACTTTAAGGGGTGGAGCCTTAGGTGTTCGTAGGTGTGGGGTAACCTATGTGGTTGTATTGTGATGCTTCCTTTGGGGGTGGGGCCTGGGAGGGAGCAATGGCACTTGTTTACCACCGGCTCCCAATCACCCTCGCCCCAATAAGCTCTCCTGTGAGGCTGGGAGCCACTCTGACTGCCTCAACCTCCTCAGGTGCTTTCAACAGATGTTCTGGGGCTTTTTTTTCCCTGCGATGGTGGGTTGCGATGGTGGGCTGCACGGTCTGCTCTGCTCCCTAGCTCCTTCTCCTGGTCTTTCTGCGCCAAAAGAGGGGCTGCCTGGTCCACTAGTCTCAGCCCCAGTGGTTCCCACTGGCCTCTCCGGGTGCACCAGCTGTGGGCTTCACTGACTGCTCGGGCCGCAGTTTGGCCAGGCATGCCCACGGTGAGTCTCTCTGGGCCAACTGCCTTCTCACTGCCAAGAGCTCTCCTCCTGGCTCCGCCCCACTTACCGGTCTGGATGAACGTCCTCTCTAACTTCTTGGGTGTCAGACTTCCACTCAGTTGGATTCTCTGTTCGTTCTAGTTATTTGTTTTGCTATTGAACTTGTTTATCCTCTCTGGTTGTGAGTGGCGGCGCAGTGTGTCCAACTATGCCTCCATCTTGGCCAGAAGTCCCTCAGCAGTTTCTTTATGAGATCACATTTGTTGTATTTAATCTGGGGGAATCCTGGAAGTCTAAACTGGGGATATTTTGCTTCAGAGAGGATTTGTATTTTCAAAAGCCTCTGGCTTAATGCAGGAGGCTTGATATAAGCTCTCCAACCTTGCCAGAAGTCCAAAGCTTAGTCCCCAGGTGGTAGTTCTGATCCTAGTATTAGCATTGGGGCATATATTTTGAATGTTTATTTCCCCTCATCTGATTTCAGTTCATCTGTATTCTGTGTCTCTCTCCTTTTCACTTCCTACCTCTCTTCCTTCCTTTCTCCTATCCTTTCTTACTTCCTTCCCCCCTGCTTAAGCTGTGCTAATAAATGTATGGGACATAGTAGCCCCACTGTACTGGACATTGGTCAGAGTGAAACACTGTGCTCTCTTCTGAGAAGCCTTTTTTAAGGGGATCATGAACAAAGCAATGCTTACCCAGAGGTGTCAACCATAATTAAGATAAAGAACAGATACTTTTGTTTACTTTATTTACCTGAGAAAAGAGAAGGGGTGTCAACTCTCTTCAAATATCAGAAAGGATCTCATGAGAAAGAAAAACAAGACATCTCTTTTATTTCCCAGAAACAACAGGTGCATCTAGCAAGAAAGTTCACATTAGTTCAACATAAAATGGAACTTATGACTATGCTTGTACAAAATTGAAAGGCCACCTTTGTGAAATGTAGCTCCCTCCTCTGACCTCATTAGAAGTAGAAGTATCCTCAGCAGTGTTTAGAGGCTAGGAATACATTTCTGCTTTAGCTAAAATGCTATACCAAGCATCATTCACTATTTCTTCCAGTGAGCTCAGATTCTAGGCTTGTTTATTCCATGACTCTAACAAATTTAGATAGAAAATGAGAAAGCATAGCCATCTGGAAAAAACATATATCCCACGTTCTGACTATAATGGAAGGAAATTTTGTGCCACAGTATTGAAGAAACTTTTCAAATTGGTGAATCATAGTCATCATTAATATTTTACTTTCAAAATAGTCCTCCTTGTAATGTGCCAAAAAGGGAGGCAATTAATTTTTATATAAAATATTCTCATACATATCCATACTTGGAGAAGATATGATACATTTTTCAATAATAATAAGGTTCAGTCAGAAATAGAAATTTAGTTTATCTTAAACTAAATAGAATAGCCTCTGGTAAATGAGAAGCAATGATGCAGCATGAGCTATATAATTAAATTTAAAATATATATCATAGCAGTTTTCTTTAATAATAAGACTAATTCTTTTTATTTTTTTTTTTCGTATAAACTTTTTTAGATTTAGAATTAGCCAGCTGGACTCAATGTAGATGATTCCAATTTTGTTGGCAACATCCAAATGATCATAATCTGGAGCCAGTCGAACATATGCCTTCTTCTCCCCACCATCAGGCCTGATCATGGTGTTGACCTTGGCCACGTCAGTGTCATACAGCTTCTTCACAGCCTGTTTCGTCTGGTTGGCCTTGATGTCCACAATGAACACAAGTGTATTGTTGTCTTCTGTCTTCTTCATGGCTGACTGGGGGAACTGGATGATGGCATAGTGGTCAAGCTTGTTTCTCCTGGGGCGCTCTTCCGGGGATATTGAGGCTGCCTTTGGAGCTGCAGTGTCTTAGGCCTCCAGAAGGTGGGTGACGTGTGGTTCTCCCTTTTTTTGTGGCTGTGGCTTTTAGCACTGCATTCTTTGCCTTTGAAGCCTTTGCCCTGGCTTTGGCTTTGCGGGGGCAGGGGCTTCCTTCTTCGCTTTGGGTACCATCGCTGTGAACAGCTAATAAGATTAATTCTTGATAGAACTGGGTATAGGCTTTTTGAATATTTTTGTAGAGGATATTGAGATTTGGGTATTTTTTTCTTAGAATTTTATATAAAAATAAAATCATATTTGTTCTAAAATCATAACTTTGGGGAAAACAAAACATTTAACCTTCCACTATGGAATAAAAGTTTATGTTGAAATATTTTAGAAATCTAATACCTTTCTTCATCTCTGGAATCTAGAGTGACAAGAATTCTGAAGAAAGATTCAAGTCCTCTAGTCCTGTCAGGAACAATGGACACACTGAAGCAGGGTGGGGCTATTTTAGAGAAAGAAAAATCAACCTAGACACAGAGAGGATGAGAGCAAGAGAAAGGCAAAATGTGAGCCAGAAGTTCTTTAGGACAAAAAAAAAAGTTGATCCCAAGTGACAAGGCATAGGGCGAAGACATTCACATAATTTGACCATATTTTATATAACCCTGGGGTACTAAATTGTATAATTTCAGAGAAAATTAACAAGGAAGGAATTTTGGAAACTTACTACTTATCTGATAAACAGCTACCTAACTTCTTAGGTGGAAAAGTCATAATGTATCTAGAGGAGGAAAAGTTAGAGAGGTAAAGGCAAAGCTGAAGAAATAGTCCTATATTCCTGGAGACCAGACTCTTCTCCTGCAAACAGAAGAATGAAAAAACATATATATATATTTTTTTTTCAGAATATATATATTCTGAAGTAGAATGGGAAAGAGAATATTCCTTGGAATCTAAAGATAAGAATGTATGACTTGCTCTTCAGGCTTTGTCTCTTACTAAATATGTGATTCAATTTACTCATTCTAAAAATAGAAATGACATTATACAGGGTCTGGCACAAATAATGCCCCTTTTTGTTACAAAATCTTTTATTATAAAATCATAAGCATATAATTCTGTAACATAATATCACACTCAAGCACACCATATGACATGTTAGGTGAAATGTTCAAGTTAAAACTATGAATTATTACACCCATAGTATTACCCTACCAACCACACTCAAACAGGCATTACTTTTGCCAGACCCTGTATATGATGTCTGTCCAGAAGGTGTCCAACCATGTATTATGAAAAATAGAGATATTTATTGAAGAAGATACAAGAAACATTATACACAGGACAATGACTCCTCAGTCCCCTTCCAAGTAGCTACCTTGGGACCTCACACAGTTCTCCCAGTCACCATCAGCTGCCCCATCATATTTTCCTGAATCTCATCGATGGTCTGAAATCTCTTCCCTTTCAAAGGTGATTTTTGTTTTGGGGAAAACCAGAAGTCACAGGGCTCCAAATCTGGGCTGCAGGGGTCTGAGTCACCTGGGTGATTTGATGTTTCACCACAAAACTCTGCACCAGACATGATGCCTGAGCGGGCATGTTGTTGTGTTGAAGCTGTCAATCACCAGTTACTTATAGCTGTAGCCCTCTGCATCATCTGAATAGTTTCTACAGAGGAATGTTCAAACTTAACACAAAATTTGATGCAGATTTGTTGCTCTACTGGCTCAGTCATTTTGAATGCGACGGCCACACAGTACACATGCTCACTCAACCATGTCTACTATCCCCACTGACTAGTGCAGTGAAGTCATCATTATTCATGCATGTCCATTCCAGTCCACTCTCCTTGGCTTCCAGGTTACATGGATGTCACACAAACTGTTCTTGTTATATTAACAATGGCTGCACTTTTCCTGGACAGACCTTGCATGCCCCATATAATTATTGTAAGGGCCCTATAAGAGATATTTCATAAATACAAATATGGATAGTTATAAAAATATTTTATAAAGTGATATATGGATGGATGTTTTATTGTTTCTATGTACAGTAGATATCTGTTCTTTTTGCCTATCAGACATGCTTTCCTCTTATTTTGTAAATAGCAACATATTTTTCCCTTTAGTCCAATCCCATACTTTCAGTCTAAATTGCTCAGTAGGAACAGACCTCATTCCTGGAGGGGAGCCCATGATAAAGACCAAGCTGGGAAGAGTTCCATATCACCACTGGGCCTGGCTGGGCTATTTTCAGAACAATCACATGAATCAACTCAGGCCATTTGGTGTCTAGGACTTTTGTTGGAATTAGAGGAAAGAGAAACGCTTTATGTTGTGAGAGCAGAATAGTTTAAGTCAGTAGCCATTTGGTAAGGGCTTGCCTGAGATTAAGCTAAGTCAAGAAAGAAAGCAGAACAAAAAGTCAGGGCAACAGCATTCCCAAACTATCATCAAGCCCTGGGGTACAGATGTGCTGAAAGCCAGAAGTGCCCCTGGAACTCCCAGGTACATGAGTCTAAAAATTCCTCTTTTTATCCTAACTAGTTTGATTTGGTTTCCGTCATTTGTCATCAACATTGTACTGGCTGAGTCACTATGACTAGGGAAAATCTCACTAGAAATCATTAGAGTTACTTGAAAAACCTCTGAACTTGATTTATACTAAAGCAATTGTATGACTATTTCAAATTCAACCCTTAAAAGCAAGGCAGTTTTCATTTTATTCTGTACTTTTCTCCTTTTCAGACTGTCTTCCAAGTTGATGTACTAGAAAGGTCCTAAGGACATAAAAGTTTCCTTTCAGTCAGTGTTTCTTTCCAAAGTTTGGAAACCATAATTTCAACCTATTTCCTATTAATACTAATCTTTCATAATGTTTTAGTTATGTTAATTTTTCTTTGTAATATTTTAATACTATTTATTTACTTTTTTTATTCATCAAACATATATTCAAAGTCTTCTAAGACAGGCCTGAATCTTTATTATTTTTTTTTAAAGATTTTTTTTATTTATTTATTTTAGAGAGAGGGGAAGGGAGGGAGACAGAGAGGGGGAGAAACAGCAATGTATGGTTGCCTCTCACATGGCCCTCACTGGGGACCCGGCCCTCAACCCAGGCATGTGCACTGACGGGGAATCGAACAGGGACCCTCTGGTTCCCAGCCCGTGCTTAATCCACTGAGCTACACCAGCCAGGGCTATGTTTGCTTTTGGTATAAAAAAGTAAATTTAGGAAAAAATGCATAGCAGTCTTTAAAAAAATGTGAAGTAATTGAGAATTTAGCTAATATTTAATAAATTATTAACATGCTTTAAACTAAAAAACAGGAGTATTAACTTTTTTTTGTATGTATGAAATAGACCTTTAGAGAATCTAATGAAATCAATGGACTTCTTTTCTGAATAATGAAATTTTAAGTGTATTTTATTGATTATGCTATTACAGTTCCATTTTTTCTCCCCTTTATTCCCCTTTGCTGTATGCCCCCCCTTGCACTAGCATCCACCCCCACCCCCCTTAGTTGATGTCCTACATATAAGTGTCATACATATAAGTTCTTTGGCTTCTCTATTTCCTATACTATTCTTAACCTCCTATTTTGAATCTACCATTTATGCTTACCTTTTCCCCATTCTCCCTCCTCCCCCTCCCCACTGATAATCCTCCATGTCACCTCCATTTCTGTTCTAGTTGTTTGCTTAGTTTGTTTTTGTTTTAGGTTCAGTTGTTGATAGTTGTAAGTTTGTTGTCATTTTACTGTTCATAGTTTTGATCTTTTTCTTTTTCTTAGATAAATCCCTTTAACATTTCATATAATAAGGACTCAGTGATGAACTCCTTTAACTTGACCTTATCTGTGAAGCACTTTATCTTCCCTTCCATTCTAAATGATAGCTTTGCTGGGTAGAGTAATCTTGGATGTAGGTCCTTGCCTTTCATGACTTTGAATATTTCTTTCCCACCCGTTCTTGCGTGCAAGTTTTCTTTTGATAAATGAGCTGATAGTCTTATGGGAACTCCTTTGTAGGTAACTGTCTCCTTTTCCCTTGCTGCTTTTAAGATTCTCTCCTTACCTTTAACCTTGGGTAATGTAATTATGATGTGCCTTGGTGTGTACTTCCTCGGGTCCAGCTTCTTCACTGGTAATCATGATGCTCACAGAAATGGTTGACTATGGTCACAAAATAGAGGAAAAAGTGAAGGCTATGCAAAGTGAAATAAAAATATACAGGGAACCAACAGTGAAGGGAAGGAAACCAGGACTCAAATCAATGATTTGGAGACAAAGGAAGAAATAAACATTCAACCAGAACAGAATGAAGAAACAGGAGTTCAAAAAAATGAGGAGAGGCTTAGGAACCTCCAGGACAACTTTAAATGTTCCAACAGCTGAATCATAGGGGTGCCAGAAGAGAAGAGGAAGAGCAAGAAATTGAAAACTTATTTGAAAAAATAATGAAGGAGAACTTCCCCAATCTGGCAAAGGAAATAGGCTTCCAGGAAGGCCAGGAAGCTCAGAGTCCCAATGAATAATGATTTTTAAATGAATAAAATAATATATAGGATTATAAAAGGAATTAATCATAGTAGCTTATGTAAATGCTAAAAAAAAGACAAATGTATGATATAGAACTATATGTGCTTTTTTAAAAAAATGCATTAATTAAGAAGGTCCAGAATGGGTCTAGTAACTACCAGAATTTTAAAGTAGTATGAGTATAAATGCTATTTTGGGGTGTTTGCAACAGCAATAACATAATAAAAAGATATCTGTGATTTCTGTGACAAAGTCATAAGTATTGCTAATGTGGTCTGTTGCTTACATTTGTATTTAAGGAAAAATAAGTTTCAAATAGAGGTTAGTGGGAAAAAAAGCTATTCTAAATATTTTCATGTGAATGATACAAATTGAATAAATTATTCAAAGTGAAACTTGGAATAAATTTTTTGTCAAGAGATCTTTAGAGAAAGTTTTATATTTATTTTCAATTAATTTTTTAAAATTAATTATAATTAATTAGAAAATAAGGCACCACTTTAACTATAATTAATTAGTGTTTTATTATACTGGGCGACAATATTGAGTAAAGATTGGGTGGGAGTCCAACTGTCTGCATTTATATCTTGTCTTCATTATTTAGTAGCTGCATAATTTTGGAAAGTCACTTGAACTAAGTAAGCCCTGTTTTTCATCTTTAAAATAGATCTAAAATTGTTCCAACTTCATAAGGCTGCTGTGATGATGAAATTAAATAACGTGTGTTGAAATGCCTCGTATCCTGCATAGCAACTAGAAAGTGCTAAATGAATGCCAGCTTCTCTTTTTCTTGATAAACATCCAGGTTCCATGTACTCTGCTACACCCTGGGGATGCTAAAATGATGGTGTCCTCAAGTCACTCTAGCAGGGAAGATAGACATATAAATAATTAACTTTCGTACTGTGTGATGGGTGACATAAAACGTGTTCAAGATGTTGCAGGGACACAGAGAGGAGAGTGACCAGTTCTAGCTGGAGACTGTGGGGTGGGTATTGGGGAGGAAGAGACACACTTTCAATAGAGAAGTTGATACTTGTGCTGACTGTTGAAGTGAGGTGCCAGACAAGCTTGCTTGGTTTCCCTAAGGGTCAACTATCACTCACCCTCAGTACATACACATGGGAAGGTCATACTGATGGAGGAGAGGGAGAACAGTAATGAGAATTTCTTTGCAAAGAGCTAGCACGATGTCATAGTCTCCTGTTCTTCCCTTTTCATTTAAGTCAAATGAGAGTGTTTTTTAAATTCTCTCAGAGAGCTTGACTTGTACCCAAGGGATTGGGAGTACTTGGTGGGTGGTGCACATCTGTAGTCTAGAAATGTCCAAAGGTCAGAGGCCTCCTGGAGCTGTGTATAATGGCAGGGTATGGGAAGAAGTGACCTCTGCTTCCAGGGTTTGGAGGGTACCAAAAATGCTGAGTGTTTCTCCATGAACAAGAATAGACATTGAATAGATTAGCTGAGCATGAGCCAATTTGAAAGGACTCTGCCAAAGAAGTATGCCTGCTAGGGTGAGGAGACCTCAACAAGCAGAAAGATGCATAGTTTGCTCCTAACTATGATGCAGTCTTCTCAGCGGCCCTTGAGGAACCCACAAAATCTAACCATGAGCAACATTTGGGCATAATCACCAAGACAGCCATGACACCCGATTCCAAGTTCAACAATTAAACAAGACCTTCTCCCCTCTTACCTCTCTTCCTTTCCTCAGTCCTAGCAGGGCTAGGTGTTATTATACATAGTGAGCCCAGGAGGAAGACAGGAGTAGTTAAGGTGGGACAATAATAAAACAACTAACTCGACCTTCAATTCCCTCAGAGGGCGGGATCCACAGTGTACTCACCTTTATAATCCCCACAGCAAAGCATCTGAAAAACCCTCCCTTTCTGGAAAACACTATTTGTGGTACCTCCAGCTTCCTATGAAAAGAACCATTTCAACTCCTTTCTCCAACTTGAATTGTGTTCCAAATTGTAAAGCATATATTAATTACTCATAGAATGGGTGACAAGAAAGTAAGTGAACCCTTGGTATTGAGTATCCTTATTCTGTCTTGGTCTTTATTTCCTTAATTAAAAAATATTACATGAGGGGGAACCCCCCCAAAAGGAATTATCTTCTGGTGGGCAAGCGCCTTGTAGTACAGGCTTCCTCCACTAGGTGGATATTCTAGGAACCCATCTGCATCAGTGTACCAGCTGATGTTGGTGTGACAGGCTGCATTTGGCTTCAGTGAATTTTGTTTCAAGACCCATTTCAGGACAGGTGATTTGTGAGCACACCTGCCCACACTGAGTTGGGTGCTCAGCAGTTTTTGACAAAAAAATGGCATGACCCCCGTGCCCACCCTCCTATTTACCTGATCTCACCTTGGGATTTTGTTTTTGATTCCCTGGACAAAAAAAAGGAAATGTTTTGCAGATGTGGAAAAGGTGAAACAAAAAAATGGCAGAAGCACTAAAAGGCATCAGAATCAGCCAGTTCAAAAACTATTTTAAGCAGTGGGGAAAAAAATGTCTCAATTGGTATATTTCATCAGATGGAGAGTACTCTGAAGGTGACTGAAGTTTAAATGTGTAAGAATAAATACACAAATTTTTATAAATAAATTCTGGGTTTATTTGGGTCCCCCCTCATCCTTGAGTTGCGTTCAGCCACCTCCTGGCTGTTCAGATCCCTCTGAGATAGCTCAAACCCCTCTACTTTAAAGCAACCTAAATATGATGCTAAAGAAAGATACTTAACACAGGAAATGGCACCACAAGTCTAATACGTGCCAAAACTGCGCAAAGCTCAGACAGTCCTTCAAGGTTCACAAAGATTTCCAGCTTTCCCCTCAGCTCCCCTCTTTTACCTCAGACTGGGACTCTGGGCACCCTCAGTTGTGTGCCTGGGCTATGCAAAACCCAGAAACCTCTGGCAGACACCTGACTCTCTGGGAGAGGCCTTTTAGTCAATTCCTTACCAGCCTGCTCACCATGCAGCTGGGGCGGGTCTGCTGGGGAATATGGGAAAATGTCCGCCATCACCAGGAGAAGAAAGGAGCCCGAATGCAAATTATTGTTTTTAGTTTCTTCCCTGGGAGAAAAGGTTCCTTTATTCAGATTAAAAACCGTGAGAAATAAAGAAAGCCACAACAATAATGAACTTAATTTCAAGCACAAACTCCTTTCATTAGAACTGTTAACTGGTGGCTGAATTGTCTCATTCTCGCTGATAATAAGCAGTGAAGGTGCCAAAGCAGCACGGGAAAGAAAAGAAAGAAATCAAGGGATTAGATCACTTGTGAAAATGAATATTCAGTCTTTGAATAATTAAGGATATCCAACGTGTTGGATATTAAAGAAATCCCTACTCTACATTTATGTTAGAGCATGTCATTACCAATCCAGGACATGAAATTTTTACTGAGATAGTTATGGACAATTCTACTAAAGAATTTCTCTTATTGGCTGGATTAGATGTCAAAATAGGGATATGTTGAATTATAGAATGCTATATGTTGAATATTTAATAAATTGATTCCCTATGCTGATAGAAGTTCCGGAACCGTCTGTTGCATGACAGCACTTTATCGATACTAGTTAATAAAAATGGCTTGAGAACAAATCAAAGCCTAATAGGTTTGCAATCCAAGGTAGAAGCAGATAAGAATCATACTCAAGGTTAAAACCATGCTAAAAAAGACAGTTGGTAGTAATGAATAGTTAACAGAAAGGGAAGAAGAGGGAAGCTTTTATCAGAATTGACCCCTTTTTGAGTTCCTGGGTTGTTGAGTATGAGTTTATTCATAAAAATTTTGGCCCTGGTTTGTAGGTTTTATTATTTTTCTTTCCTAGTTTTCATATAACTCAGAATTATATTAGAATTTCAGCAACAGATTCTAACTCAAATATCCATATCATGTCTCAAAGGAGGAAAGAGGAAACAGAGAAGAAAGGAGACAGGAAGACGAGAAGGAGCAGGGCGTGGGAGGGGAAAGGGCAACCAGATGCTTCTCATTCATTTTGACATAGCAGATGGACTCCCACTTTTCCATGTAAAATATTCAAAAGTGAACCCCTGAGTGCACACATAGTGGGTGACAGGAAGCTATGCAATCCTTGATTAGGATATACATACTTAGTTTTAAATTTAAATACAAGTTTCTAATATATTTAAACTAGATTCAAAAGAAGATAATACAAATTAATTTTCTTACGTAATTAAAAATTTTGTCTCTCAGCTTAAATGAATGGCATTTAGTAGAGAGAAGAAATGGGAGAACATGCTGATGGTGACTTTGGAAGGTTCTGAGCAGAGGCTTTTATGGGAATTGAGCAAATTGTTGAGATAGGAGAGGAAAAGAGTTGAAGAGGTTTGCCTCTGGAGTCATTTACATTGGCTCATTTACCTCTATTTTAGGTTTGCTGTCCTGCTCTGGTCTACCGGGCAACCTCTTTAGGCTTCTGATAATGCTCATCAAGAAGTATATTAGGCTAGGCTCAGATGATGAGATTCCCATTTCTTGAATTGGTCTGCTTGCACTTATCCTGCAGAAAAGCCCTGTTTGAGCCACCTAAGCTATAATTTTCTTATCCCAAGGCTATTATGATGAAAAGAGATTAATATGAATAGAAGGCATTGCCTTAAGCCCTGTACTTCACTGCTTTGATGAAGTTTGAGGAAAACAGGAATAAATCAAGTGTGTTGAGGATCAGTGATTTCACATTTATAAAGCATAAAGCTTATTAAAGGTTTTGAAGTGAAAAGATTCTATTTCAATACAAAACCATTGCTATCACCAGCAACATATCCAGATATCTTGCCAACATTTTTCTGATTCAGCCTATTAAGTTTCATATTAGAATATTATAAAGATACTCATTAAAAAGACCTTGTAAACAAGCAAAGCTTGAAAAACAGTGACTATACTTAAAATATTTCACCCAAAAAACAATCACATTTGAGGGTTCTTTTCACAAATGATAAAGACAAAGTTAGGATGTAATAACAGCAGTACTAGTTGAAATTCAGTTGAGGGCTGAATATGTACTATGCAATGTTCCACCCACTTTCCATGTGCAATAGTTATCTTAGGCAATTCTCACAAAACTCCCCTGTGATAAATACTGTTTTCTTCCTATTTCATCAACAAGGAATAAACAAACCCAAAACTCTACAGAATGTCCTGGTGTATATAAAGAGAATGGAAAGCACCTGAATTTGAGGGTACCAAAGAGTTACTTTCCTATATCCCAACATGAGGATGCTGAAAAGTATTTAGTAGACACAGAAGACAATAAAGCTTATGAACCTGTTATGGAGGGGAAAGAGAGTAGTATATAACAACATAGCACATTTGTAGACTCAAAAAGACTGCCAGCTTAGGTTAAGGAACACTAAAATAACAAGCTATCTTTTGCTTGTTTTCTTAACTTAACTGCTAGTTGGTGTGTTGAAAGCTTTTAAATCTCTGCAGCACCCATGCAACACAGAAGAAGGCCGTGGCTCTGGGCAGCTCTGTCTCTGCATGAAATTGGCTGTACATACCTGACATTTTTTATGTTACCACCACTTTAAACATAAGTACAATAAACACAAACAAACATGATAGCAATGGTAGTAATATTTGAGGCAATAGCAATATGCAATGCTTTGTTCAGAACTGATTAACACAGATCTTACTTACCCTTTAAAAGTTAACTTTTTTTTTCATTCCTTCAAGAAGGGTTAAAGTAATTTTGGGGTACATTTGATCTATGTGGTCTTTTTCTTCTTCTTCTTCTTTTTTTTTTTTTTTACATGTGGTCTTCTTAAAGACAGTTCTGGGATTTATGGAAGCCCAAGTAAATGGAAAACAATCTAACATAATATCCATCCATTCATTCGACACTCTGAAATGGCACCCTGTACTGAAAGCACTGTGCCAGGTAAGAGGATGGCCATGATTGCGTCCATTAATGTCCTGAAGGTAATCAACTGAGGTTGTGGGAGGAGAATTCTGATGTGTTAATTATTCTTTACTTGGAAAGTAAAAAATGAAATAAGCATTTTCCTTCTATAAACATCTATCCAATGATTTCCTGAAGGCAATGCCACACAGACGACCATTTTGAAATTTCCTCGCATATGAACTCAAACACAATAATGTGATGAATTTGTGTCGTCACTAAAAATCGATATTTTCAGTAAGAACTTGGCAAGTCTTAGGGAGCTGAATGCCCCGGAGCCCTAAACTGTAATCTATAATCTGAAGAGACCTCAGATTCTGTGTCCACCCCGCTCCCTCCACTGCCCCACTCCCTCTTTCACTTTTCCAGAGGAAGAAACTCGTGTTCAGAAAGGTTGATAAAGCGCCTTAAACTGGAACCGGCCAGGTCTTTTCATCCTCTGACTTTTTAGCTGAATGACCCGCTCCTCCTCTTTCACAGTTAGAGAAGCTGTGTAGAAATGACGTATTTAAGGATTATCCAAAAGATATTTCTGCAAGGATGTCCGGAACAGCCCCCTCTCTAGGGTCAGGCTTCATTAACCTTTAACTACCTGCGGCCCTCCTTTAAACTCCGCTCAGCCACTCAGGAGATTGGGCAGGAGAAACTATAGGTCCCAAGATGCAGATGCTTCTTGTTCCTTCTCTGTAGTCGGGACCCTTCCCTCGTGGTTTTCTGGGAAATGTAGTTTCCCTTGACTCCGCAGCTACACTGTCTAGGAAACCAAAGGCTATTACGTCTGAGCGATCCCTCCCACCATTGACCCCGCCCCAAGTTGCTTAGGAGATGAGAGACGCCGAATCTTAGCCTTTGTGGGTTGGGGGCAGAACAAATGCAGAAGGTAACGTAAAGTCTGTATTTGGGGAGCGGCCATGGAGAGATTTGACGGCTCCTACCAGGACTTGTGCAGCAGTACGCAATACCGGTTTGAGCTCGGACCCACCGACTTGCTGGAGCGCAAGGGCTCCCTCACCCTACGCTCCCATCACAAGAAATACTCGAAGCCGGTGTTGGTGTATTCCTGGTGAGCGAGCTCTCCCAGGTTCCCCGACCTCATGGGTGCTGGGAAAGGGAGAATAGCGGAAGGAATGGGGAGGAGAGGAAAGAACAGTGATAGAGAGAGGACAAGGGTAGAGAGGAGAGAATGAGCAGGAGAGAATGAGAATAGAGGAAGAGAACAGCAAAGGAGGAGGGGAAAAGAATGAAGAGGTGAGAAAGAAAAGGGTGAGACAAGAGAACTGGGAGAGGAGAGAAGAGAAAAGAAAGCTGAAAATCTTCAAAAGAGTTGTGGAGAGGGTAAGAATGCAAATTGGGAAACGAGGAGGAGATAAGAGAGCCCTCCAAGAATAGCTCCCAAGTACATACAGACCTGCTGCAGCCAGCTCCCTGGCCACCAGTGGAGGCCACGATAGATCCCCCAGATGCAGGATTGACTTGGGGGTGTTTGCAGAGGCCTGGAAGTCAGTTTCTGAGACAAGTACTTAATTTAAAAAATGCAGGGCCCATTAGGAGGAGGCCAGGGGCACAGCAGGAGGGAGATATTTGCTCAGAGAATGGCCTCCAGGACTATCACTTTGGGGGGCAAGGAATGATTTAATTTGGAAGAGGTCTCTAAATATCTGGTAAGTTACTAGGACTCTTCTGGCCAGAAAATGCAAACTGGTATCTCCCACTGCATAAGGCCAACAGTTTGTTTGGCAAGCACTGTGTTTTCATTTTATCTTTTAAAGAATCACCTGTATTTAAAAGCAGGAGATTACACATAAAAATGCAGGATTATGTCTTTTCTTGAAAAGATGAAATGCCTGGCAACAGAAGATTTCGTTCCTCCTGGCAACTATGAATGTACTGGAGCTGAGCTCTGGCTACGGAAGATGAGACTTCTCTGGTAATTTCATTCATACAGGTATTGCCTGGCCCCAGAAGGCATTTGCTTTCCTTCCCTTGCCTTAGACCTTGGGCTTGGAATTCACTTAGAGATTCTTTTCTTTTATTAAATATTGTAGTAACCAATAGCAAAACCATAACATAAAACTGGGAGAAAAATTAGGACTTTTAGGGCAATTAGGATTCTGTCATTTGGGTCAATTTTCCCTGTCTGGAGTGTTGACAATAATTAATTTTTGTATTTAGAATTATCACAAGGAAAGAGCAGGAAGAGAGCAGTGGAAAGAAGTATCAAAGTTTGTCTGCTTTATACTTTTGCCATTGAAAGAAGATGAACGAGTTTGACTTTAGCACTAAAGCTAGGCCCCCTCGATCCCATTCATTCATGCAATGTTAGATGAGCCCTGCAGTTCCTGTCTTGCAAAATTTCTACAGCCTATTCCTTATTTTTCCAAAACCTTTTACTTTCTCATCTCTAAAACTGACTACCTATTTTGGATTCAGTGTGAGAAGTTCTATGGACTTGAAATCCAAAGCTACGCTGGGGAACAAAGTCCTCATCTAGCTTCATAGAGGGTTTACTTCATGATCCTCAAGCAAAACTCTTTAGCTCTTTCATGATCCTGGTACTCCATAAGGATTTCGATCATGACATAAATCGCTACTAGAATTTTTTTTACAGAGAAAAATCTCGTTCAAGTGGATGGTGCTTTGCTCTTTTCTCCATTGCTTTGCAAAGTTTGCCTGGTGGACATTGTAGACATCACTAGCAAAACCACAGGAGAACACAAATAAGAGGGAGGGAAGGAACTTGGTTGGGGAGAACGGTGCTGTGATGCTGAAAGTCATTTTGGCCGCTGCTGGAAATGTACAGAGTCCTCATGCTGTGGTTTTAGAGAGGTTCGGGAGCAGGGAGAAATAAATTTAATCCAAGTAACATTTGTGTGTCATGCACTTTGCTATGTGTTGGACACACAGAGATGGACAAAGGAGATTCAATGAAATAATTCATGTAAAGCATTTAGCACCATGCCTGGCACATAGTAAGCAGTCAGTAATATGTGGTGGCTAATACTATTTATTTAGGATAACACAATGAGTAAAAGTTTGGGCTCTGGTTTGGATACCAGCTTTGCAGCTTGTTATATGGCAAGTGACATGATTGCTCTGGTCGTCTGTTTCTGCAACTGGAAAATGGGGAGAGTAGGATTCGTATAAGATTAAACAAGATATTGTATATGAAGCACATTTTAACATATAGCCTGGCACATAGTTAGCACGGTAACTGTCTATACATATATAGGACATGGTCATTGACCTCAATGAATTTCACAGGCCAGTGAAGGAGTTCAATAATCTTATTTGTGCAAAATAGAGATGAATGTAAGAAGCAAAGAAAACAGCAAGGAGAAGTTAGTGTGTGTGTGGGGGGGGGAGCATTGTTTCCTGAGCAGGGTTTAAAAAGAAGAATAGGAGCTTTATAGGTACACAAAAGAAACCAGGCAAATGCAGCAGAATAGTAAGAATCAACATCATAGAGAAATAAAAGTATTTCTCTATAGTTGGCAAATACAGTTGATCCTCATCGTTTGTGGATTTTATATTTGCAAATTTATTTACTCACTAAAATTTATTTGTAACCCCAAATCAATATTAATGGTGCTTTCATGGTCATTTATGGACATGTGCAGAGAGGCAAAGGTTTTGAGTCACTGCCCGCACACATTCTCAGTTGAGGTCAGACAAAGAGACATTCTGCCTTCTTCTTTCAGCACTCATACTGTGAACAAGTATTCTTTTCATACTCTATTTAGTGCCACTTTTTTTTTGCATTTTTGCTGGTGATTTCATTGGAAAAATGATCTTGAAGCATAGTGCTGAGGTGCCGTCTAGAGTTCCTAAGTGCCAGAAGTGTGTGAGGTGGAGAAAATGTGTGTTACATAAGCTTCATTCAGGCATGAGTTACGTGCTGTTGGCTGTGAGTTCAGTGTTAGTGAATCAACAATATACATTAAATAAGGTGTCTTTAAATAGAAACACACATAAACCAGGTTATTTATTGACTGGTTGATGAAAATGGCTCACAGGAACCAAAGCCTGTATTTCCGAGCTGGCTGTGCTGTTGACACTCTTTCTTCCTTCCTTCCATGTCCAACCAGTCCCCAAGATCTGTCCGAAAACAAACAAAACTGCAATAAGTTCAAATTGTATAAACTTTCAAGTAAATAATGTCATTGATCATTTTGTTTTTATACATTCTGGTCATAATTGTTTGCTTTCTATTGACTTATTTTATTACATATTAAAACTTTTATTGAATTTTAATCTTTCATCAAAGATTAATACCTACTATTTATAAGACACCATTTGGGTGGCCCCTCAACCGAGTACTTGATCAATTAAGTGAGTATACCCAGAGGTTTGCAAAATAAATTGGTGACTGGGAGAAATTCTGACTTACGTAAACATTTGGACGATTCCCCTGTTTCCATTTGCGCGGCATGTAATTCCAGTCTGTTTGACTTCACCACACGTTGAAAACAGTTATGTACAATAGGCGCAATGAAGTGATGTGCCCAGAGTGGTTGGCAGTGGCATCTCTGGCCCATAACTGAGTGGAGACAGTGCACGGGGCCATCTCTTCCTTGCAGCTGGAGCGGTGGACAGAGAGCCATATCATCTGCACCACGCCTTGATGCTGCTGAGTGTGAGAGGCCTTCTCTAGAGATTACCTTTCTCTATTTCTGCAGCATTTGTGGGGCCGTATCATTAGATGATTCCATCAGAAATTCTGAATTGGGGAAAAATTTTCTGTTGAGATATTTTCCCCACTTGCTGGAATAATGTAATGCTAAGAACCAGAACAACTATATTTGTCTGTAGTAATTCTCTATAGTGTGAGGCTAGTTCTTCCTTGTTTGTTTGTTTTTACTCATCCCTTCCTTGACCAAATCAACATTCAATAATAAGTGATGATGATTTAAAACAAAAAAAATTTTCATTCGAGTCCCCATGTAGATAGTTCATGTTCTGGTCTCCTTGGTGGCAGATTTTTAAGGGTTCGGTTTAATTTCATGTATTTGTAATTTCAAGCAGTTTTCTTTCCTGCCTAAGTTAAGAGCCTGGGCATTTTGTACTTCCCCATCCCCCCTGTAATAGGCAGGAAACAGAAAGGAAAAAAAGGAAGAAAAGTAACATGTGGTGATAAATGTGTGGTAGGGATAGCCTGAATCCATAATAAAACCAGAGCTCATTTCATAGCCATAATCCTGATGCAACAGGATGACATCAGAACACGTTCAGTCACCTGAGAGAGGTGTCATGTGTTAGACTTCTGATTCAATGGTGACAAATTTAGAACGGGAGCCAAACTGTGCTTTTCTTAGTTATAGTGCATGACTTACCAGGGACAAACAGGTTGTAAGGATATTTTGAGTTAATATAGAGACAAATGGTATTTACCCTTTAAAGAGATATTTTTATTTCTTAACTCATACTTTTTAAAAAATCTAAATTATACTATCATGTGACCATTGGAGATGATGTAGACCAATGACATAGAAGTATATTCACTATCTAGTAGGTAGCATTAGAGATGGGCACATAACTGAGATGCATATGAAATTTATTTTCTAAAACTGATCCTAACAGTTTTTCAACTGTTGGTAACTAGAGAAAATTCAAACATGCCAATTAAAGCGTATCTCTGTCTCTTTGTGTTAGATTAAAACAGTCTCTTTCAGAACGGTGCCCACTCTTTCCAAATCCTTCCTCCTCCACCCTCTACTCCCCACGTTGGCATCTGTGTGTGTACAAGGACGGAGGTTATGTGTATTTTGGTGGTGGGGGAGTAAGGCCCCTGGATCTATGTGTGGGCCCTTGTTCTTCCTCACCTCATCCTTTACTCACCTGCTGTGCCTACCGGTGGTGAATTCGTGACTAATCCACTCGGTTTGTTGAGGACCTGATGTCTGTGCTTACAGACTCAGTTCCACTTCGGCTCTTGCCACAGATCCCCGTGTTACAGATCCCCATGTTAGGCTTGTCCTCCCCCAGCCCCTGTCTTAGGCAGGTCACCCCACAACCACTGTGACAGGTGCACCTCCCTCCCTCTTCGTGGCAGCCCCGCTGCTGGCCCACTGACACTCAACTCAGCTTCCATCAGACTCCCTGCAGAGAGGGGGTGCGTGTGCTGTGGTTTGCCCAGGACAGGTTAGCTCCCATTGACCAGAGATTTATTACAAATCCTTCCTTTACTTTGTAAAGTGATCAGCTGTAAAATGTAAATTTTAAGATCACTCTATCTGTCCCATGTTTGGGAGCTCCTGGTCTTGTTACTAGATGCTTAACAGATGCAAACCTTTTATTTCTCCACAATGCCTGACTTTCAAGAAAAACATGTCCTTGAGCACTCAAAAATTCCATTTTGTTAGTTAGAAGTTACTCAGCAACACTTTACTTTTCTTCATCTTCCTGGCACAACAGTCCTCAGTGTTCCCAAGGCACGTGTGGATGCCTCTGATTTATTAGAGCAAATGCTATTTTAAAGAGTTAAGGAAAGTACAAAGATTAATATTTAAAAATATAACCTCACTGTGAGTGAGCAAAACAATGTAATATGCTTGGATTCTTTTGTTAAAAAATGTCTGTATTTGTTGAAAAGAGACTGAAATGATAGTCACCATGTAACACAAAATATTTACTGCTGAATGGTGGATTTATGGATTATTTGTCCTTTTTTTATTTCTCTTTGCTACTTCTACATTTTCCGTAATGAACAGGTATTATTTTCATAAAAATAAAGTAAAATTACTTTAAAATGTTTGATATCATTTTCTATATGTTTTCCCCTGAAGCAAACATTCTCTAAATGATCAGAATTTAGACACAATTCTTCATCTCTTTCAGAGTCTGAGTCACTCTTCATAGTTTATTATGAGTCTTTTAAAAATATCTTTTAAATTACTAGTTCACGTTGGATAAAAAGGATGACGCTATTCAATTCATTGGTTTATACACCCTTTCATTCTGTCTGTGTTCTATAATGGTAGAGCCTACGCATGGTTATTTTTAGTCTAGTCCTACGTTCTTATTCCTCAACATATGCACATGCCCACAAACGCTGTCAAATGTAGTAGTTTTTTTTGGTGGGGGGAGGGGAAGCAACTTATTTTCTATTTTTCAAATGAATTCCAGGAGACTGCATCCTTTTGCCCTGACTCCATTTTTCTTTCAGTGCTGTTCTCTCTTTTATTAAAGAATTTTTTATTAGAATTTTATTAAGTTTTAATCAAATTCTTTTTCTAAAAACTTGTCATTATAGAATCATTGTGCTTTTACCTTTGTGTGAGGTTTTGCTCAACTTAATTGGCAATGGCCAAAATAAAACAGTTTTGCTTTCAAGATGAACCCTTGTAAGGCAGAGTGTTACAGACAGGTATTTTTCCGCACTGGTGCCCTTGGATTAGTAACTATTATTGCCGTATACAAGTACCTCTGCCTGAGCCAAGCCCCTCCCCTTGGGACCGTTTCCCACTGGGGCCCCAGGAGCCCCCCTCCACGTCATAATTCTGCTGTATTCTTTCCTTCACAGACAGTCACAAGTACTTTTTCACCAAGTTTTCTTTCTCTTACCTTACTGATGATCCCTTCTAGTTAAGAGTGTGGGGAGTGAGGGAAAGGAATATTAAGTGAGTGCTTGCACACACACACACACACACAAAATCACTTAAAAATATTATTTAAAGAACTCTTATTTTAAAAAATTTTTGAATTGAATTCATTGAGGTGACATTAGTTAATAAAATTTTGTAGGTTTCAAGTGTATAATTCTATGATACCTCATCTATATATTACATTGTGTGTCCACCACCCAAAGTCAAATCTTCCATCACCATATATGCGGCCCCCTTTACCCGTTACTACCCCCAACGCCCCTTCCCTCTGGTAACCACCATACTGTTGTCTGCATCTATAGGTGTTTTGGTTTCCTTTTATGTTCATTTTTTTGAAGAGCTCTTTTTTGAATTTTATATATATCCCTTGCTATGTTGAAGGCACTCTGCTGGCTCTAGGATTTGACAGTGAACAAGACATCCTCCCTGCCCTTAAGAGGTCGAGACTATGGTGAGACAGGAATAAGGAAGGCTAATCAGGCAATTACTATGAACTGTGAAACCTGTTACAATTGGAGTAAGCTCAGTGCTCTGGGAACATCCTAGAGGAACATTTAGGCTTGTTGGGTCAGGGAACGTTTTCTAGAGGAGTGTCTGACTTTCTAGGATTTACATGGAGAACTAAAGATAGCACGTTAGTTAGTCTTCAACTGAGGGTATTACTTCCTTCCCTCAGAATGTTTGGATACATGTGTGGGCATTTTTTGATTGCGTAATGACTGGAATTTAGTGATGTCAAGTGTATGATTGCAAGAATTCTGACTCTTAGTCCTAGTGCTAGCCATACCAGCTAAACAGCATTTACTCATCTATCTATGATGCCTAATTTATATATCTATAAGCCTACAGCCAGCGGTGCAGTGAGAGCAGAGCTAACATGTGTTTAGATTCAACACATTAAGGCTAGCTAGTTTGTGTATGGCCATTCATAGCAAGGATGCAAACAGCAAAACTCCTAGTAGATCTAGTCACAGAAAATAAATTCTCCACTCATTACTGTATAAGCATCCTGAATGTTCAGAGCTCAATGGCACCTGTTCTCATTATAACAGATCATGCCAACAAAGCCAAAATTACATTGCAGGCAATTTCTTAGAAGTTAAGATATTGTGGAGTTCTACCCAGAATTCAAAAGAAAAAGCATCCATGTTAGTGAATTATTAGAAAAATTTAGTCTAGATAGATTGCATGTTTTTATTGGACTTTTTTGTATGTCAAACAATCCTATGATAAATATAAATGATTTGGAAAAGACACCTCTAGTTGGTTTACAGTTGTGTTAAAGTGAGTATAGTAAATGAAATGAGACCTGTGGTAACCACCATCCGGGGGGACGGTTTCTTGCCCCCATCCAGGCCCGTGTACCTCTGATGAGTGAGCAGGTCATAGCATGTCAGATGTTGTGTCTCGGGCACAAACCAGGAGTTTGCTCCCACAAGAACACCATCTGGTCTAGTGCTGTTTGGAGGGTGACACTTTTTTCTTTGACAACTTTCTCTGTTGCTTCTTTTTGGAAATTACCTGTTTCAACTTTTCTCTCTACTGAGGACAATTTTGGTAACAAAAATTGTTTTCTTAGAAAGTTTTACGTTATCTAGCTTTCTAAATACATTTGCAGAGTTATGGAAAATAGTCTTCAATGATTTAAAATGTTTATTTCTATTTTGATAGTTATATCCTATTTTTAACAACTTTTTAAAGATGTAATTCACATACCATGCAAATAACCCCTTTAAAGTGTATAGTAATTCAATGTCTCTTTTCTGTATTTCTAGAGTTGTATACCCATCAACACAATCAATTTTAGGACATTTTTATTAACCCCAAAAGAAATGCTATTGTCCCCCAATTTCCCCAGCCCTCAAGCCCTAGACCACCACTGCTCTACTTTCTGTCTCTATAGATTTGCCTGTAATGAACACTTCATATGAATGGAATAATATAATGGTCCTATGTGATTGGCTTCTTTTATTGACATTATTTTCACATGGTTCATCCATGTTGTGACATGTATGAGTATTTCATTTATTTCAATTGCCTGATAATAGTCCATTGTATGGATATTGCATCCCTCTATGTTTTGTACCCCTCCATACTTGTCCTTAATTTTTTAAACATGAGTTTATCTATTTTGTTTATGTACTCATTTATTCTGTTTTTCTAACTCATTTCATTCTGTTTTTATCTTGAATTATTTTATCATTCTGATTGCTTTTGGCTTGCTTGTTCTTTTTCTGTTTTTGGAGTAAATGCTTCATTCATTTAATTTTATTGTTTCAATTTTATTGATGTAAATACTTAAAACTTTGAGTTTTTCTGTAGGTAGTGCTTTAGCTATAGCCTATGGGTTCTTATAAGTGGTATTTCTCTTGGAATTTTTGACAAATGCAGCAATTTCAGTTTATATTGATTCATGAGTTGTTTGGTAAAGTGTTTAAATATTTCCAGGCTGAAGACAGAGCTCTTAAAAATGCATCATGGATTTCTAGTTTTATTGCATTTGTTATTTATATCTTTTAAACAGATCAAAATATTTTTTCTTAATTTAACCAAAATTAATTAATTTAACTTTAACTTTACCAAACAACTCATGAATCAATATAAACTGAAATTGCTGCATTTGTCAAAAATTCCAAGAGAAATACCACTTATAAGAACCCATAGGCTATAGCTAAAGCACTACCTACAGAAAAACTCAAAGTTTTAAGTATTTACATCAATAAAATTGAAACAATAAAATTAAATGAATGAAGCATTTACTCCAAAAGCAGAAAAAGAACAAGCAAGCCAAGAGCAATCAGAATGATAAAATAATTCAAGATAAAAACAGAATGAAATGAGCTTCGTGTGCCTTTGAAGTTGTATTTTTTAGTCGAGTCACCAGTTATTCATCTCACTCTTTCCAAATACAGACTATATTCACACATTTACCAAGAAAAATGACCCAGATTCAACCTAGTTACAGGTCAAAAGTCCAAGATCTCTACATATTATGCTATAGTCTCTCTGCTAAGTCTAGCTGCGGCTCTGCTTGGTTCAAAGGCTTGTAAAGCAACACGACGAAGTGTGTGCCCTTGTCCATCTATGCAGGACACAATGGTAGGACAGGGACAAGGTCACTGTAGTTAAGTGCTCCTCCTGAAAAAGAGGAAACATGGAAGGGACAGGACTGTCATTTATCCACACTCTTAAATTCTGTCAGGCAGACACTGCTAGGGAGCCCTACATGGGTGTCAGGAATGTTCTTTCATAAGACCCTGATTCCGCTTTCTGGCAGCAGCTTCCTTTTCTCATTTCTCATTGTAGCCCTTGGCTCTGCCCATGTGTGACTTTTCTGTTATTCTCCTTGTCCACACCTGCAATGGGTGTCATGGAATATACCCTCCTGTGGGTTTTCAGCTTTCTCAGTTCATTTCCTGTTCCCAGAGATTGGGAATAAGAAAAAGATATTTTAAATATTGAACAGATAAAGGATTTTTAAATGCATTTTCCTGGCTTGTTTGGAAGTACAGTCCTTAAAACTTTGCAAGTTACTTACTTGTTTGAATACAGTTAGTTCCAACTGCTAGTAACCTCTCTCTCAATTCTTTCTAGACTAAGTTCTCAGACTTGTGTTTCTTCACTTTTCCTCCTCATAACATTTTGAGTGTCACTTTGGGGCTGTTCTAGTTACAGAAATCAGAAACCCTGGGAACTTCTGTTTGTCCAGCTCCTTAAGCTGCTATTTGCTCCAGTGAAACTTAATTCATTGGGAGGATCTAGCAATTGGATGAACTTTGCTTAAGCCTGAGCTTTAATGGAATTTTGTCTCAGAAAATTCTTTCTGTTTTCTCTCTTGCTATTTGAGATCTAAACGTCATTGGCTCTTCTACAGTTTCCAGGATCCAAATTCCTGGAATCTCTTATTTCCCTTTTTCTTCTTATAAATCAGCCAATTTCCTGAATTTATCTCTCTCTCTCTTCCTTTTTGAAATATCTTGGCAAAACAGTTGTCAATTAGCAATTCACACACAGAAGTAACAAACTGTTTTCCACTTCTTTCCCAGTATTGCTATGTACTTGATTTGACTCTTCACCTAATGTGGAGATCAAATGTTTGGCATTTGCAGCCTCTGATGTCACTGTCCTATTGTCTTCTGCCTGGTCTTTAGTCAGTGCTATATACATTAGATTTTATTACAATAGCACCCATCCCACTTATCCTAATTTCTATGTCAGAATAGATAGGCTTATTCTGTAATAACAAACAGATCCAAAAAATCTCAGTGACTCAACACATAAAGGTTTATTTCCTACTCACTCAAGGTCCACCGTAGGTTTTTGGTGGGGGGTGGACTTGCCTCCACATAGATACTCTGGGACTCAAGCTGGTTGAAGCTCCATTATCTAGAAAGTCATCAATTGCTCTGAAGAAAAGAAAGAGCTGAGGATTGTCTAAGAGCTTTCACTGTCCTGGCTCAGAAATGGCACATGTCATTTCTGCTCATATTTATTTTATTGGCCAGAAGAAGTGAAAAGGCCCCACTAAGTGCTATGGAGCTCATTAACTGCATGGGACCTGGGAATTTTAACCTCTTATATTCCTAGGAAAGAAGGACACATTGCATTGGGGAGTACAATGTCTATCACATATGGAAGATTTTCTTGGGAAACCCTCCTCCGAGGTGGATTCTAGGACTAGACTTTTGTCCCTCTAGCTCTGAAGTCATTGCCATTGTACAGTGTTTGAAAACATCCTGAGGACATCAGCAGATTTGGTGTTTTTAAGTTCTCCTTACCCCATTGGTTACAGTCTTTCATCCAAGTGTAGGCCTGTACATTTCCACTGAATTTTCAGCTCCTAAATGCTTTTAATGTGTTGGAATATACATATATAATATATATTACACATAATATATAATATATGTAGTTATAATACAATAATTAAAAAATAATTGTACAAGAATAAACTGTTTCACACACTCACAACTGTAAACTTACTCTTGCCCACCCCTGTGTGTGTGTATGTGTGTGTGAATGATATAGCATTTTCCATTTTATTTGCATAACCACAGAAATGTAATTTGGTTGGCATTGTGAGAGTTCCCAGCAGGAAATCTCACTACTGAGATTTCTTTTTCTTTCTTTTTTTAAGTATATTTTACTGATTATACTATTACAGTTGTCCCGTTTTTTTTCCTCCTGTTTATTCCCCTCTGCTCTGAACCCTCCCTCCCTCTAGCAATCCCTCACCTTAGTTCATATCAGTGGGTCATATATATGAGTTCTTTGCCTTCTCTATATCCTATACTGTTCTTAACCTTGCCCTGTCTATTTTGTACCTACAAGTTATGCTTCTTATTCCCTGTACCTTTTCCCCCATTCTGCCCTCCCACTGATAACCCTCCATGTGATCTCCATTTCTGTGAATCTGTTCCTGTTCTAGTTGTTTGCTTAGTATGTTTTTGTTTTTCAGGTTCAGTTGTTGATAGTTGTGAGTTTGTTGTCATTTTACTGTTCGTAGTTTTGATCTTCTTTTTCTTAAATAAGTCCCTTTAACATTTCATATAATAAGGGCTTGGTGATGATGAACTCCTTTCACTTGACCTTATCTGGGAAGCATTTTATCTGTCCTTCCATTCTAAATGATAGCTTTGCTGGATAGAGTCATCTTGGATGCAGGTCCTTGCCTTTCATGACTTTGCATACTTCTTTCCAGCCCCTTCTGGCCTGTAAGGTTGCTTTTGAGAAATCAGCTGACAGTCTTATGGGAACTCCTTTGTAGGTAACTGTTTCCTTTTCTCTTGCTACTTTTAAGATTCTCTCCTTATCTATAATCTTGAGTAATTTAAATATGATGTCTCTTGGTATGTTCTTTCCTGGGTCCATCTTCTTTGGGACTCTCTGAGCTTCCTGGACTTGCATGTCTATTTGCTTCATCAGATTGGGGAAGTTTTCCTTCATTATTTTTTTGAGTAAGTTTTCAATTTCTTGCTCTTCCCCTTGTCATTCTGGCACCCCTATGATTCAAGTGTTGGAATGTTTAAAGTTGTCCTGGAGGTTCCTAAGCCTCTCCTCAATTTTTTTGAATTCCTGTTTGTTCATTCTGTTCTGGTTGGATGTTTATTTCTTCCTTTTGTTCCAAATCTTTGATTTGAGTCCCAGTTTCCTTCCCTTTTCTGTAGGTTCTCTGTGTATTTTTCTTTATTTCACTTTTATAGCCTTCAATTCTTTCTTTATTTTGCATCTATACTCAATCATGTCTGTGAGCATCCTGATTACCAGTGTTTTGAACTCTGCATCTGACAGGTTGGCTATCTCCTTGTCTCTTAATTCTTTTTCTGGAGTTTTGATCTGTTCTTTCATTTGGGTCATATTTCTTTGTCTTCTTGCACCTGTGACATTGTAAGGGCAGAACCTTAGGTATTCACCAGAGCAGGGCAACCCACTTTGCTGTGTTGTGGTGCTATATGTGGGAGAGGGGTCCGAGAGGCAATAATGCTGCTTGGTTGGCTCTTGCCCTGCTTTGAGTCACTTTCCCTGCTATCCTCAAGTGAATTGGGCCCTTCTGGTGCTAATTCCCAGGTGGGTGGGTTTGTGTACATTCTAGGACCCCATGGGTCCCTCCAACAGACTCTCCTGTGAGACTGGGAGTTTCTCCTGCTGCTGCAGCCCCACAGGTTTTTACAGACAGAGGTTTTGAGGCTTTATTTCCCTGAGCTGGAACCCTGGTTTGTACTGTGTCACTTTCCAGTCTTTCCTCCCAGTTTATCTGCATATGAATGTAGGATTGTCCCATCTTCCAGCTGCTGCCTCCATTCATCTGGTCTTCCAGCCGCCACCTTGCCACGTGTTCTTGTCACCCAGGCTTCTAGTCTCCACCATTCCTACCAGTCTGGATGAATGTTTCTTCTTTAACTCCTTGGTTATTGGACTTCCATACAGTTCAATTTTCTGGTAGTTCTGTTTGTTCTTTGTTTCAAAATTTGTTGTCCTTCTTTTGGCTATGAGAGGAAGCTAAGGGTATCTATTTATGACTCCATCTTGGCCAGAAGTCCTCATTATAGAGATTTCTTCTACTGTCTCTGTTTCCAGTTATCTTTGCCTGGATCTTGGCTGCATATGGTAGCCCTTCCACGTGGTATAATGTGGGGTTTATAACTTCTGAATTTGCCAACAATTTAGTTTGCTTATAATTTTGCCATTTCCTTGGCTGCTTTTGAGTGATTTCTAGGGAGAAAATGGAAAATACTTATTTTTGTAGCCATGTCCATAATAGAAGTCTGTTTTAACTCTAGATGCTGTTCATGAAGAAAGCCTTGTTCATTTGTTTCTAATGTGAATGAATTGAAATGCTTTGAAACCAAAGAAGCTTGTATTATCTACTTAATATACAATTACTCTCACATTTGCAGAAATGTGCATTAAAATGGGCCTTAAGCTCGCACAATATAATCTTTTAATGTTATTCTAGAGTAATTAATTCAAATTACTTAAGCTAGTAATATTAACACCATAGGAATAGGAGTTTACACAGGAGTTTACGCAGATGTCTGCTTTTGTTTTGGAGTGGGGCAAACTAGTCTTCATGACACTTGTGACAGAAGTACTGTCAAGGCATTCTGTGGACTACAGTAATTACTAAGGTTTAATACAATTAAAAAATCCTGACTCTCTTTAGCCCTACTCTTCCACCATCCAGAGTATCTTTGGCCAGTTAATATCTGTTTCTAGAGGGTAGGATCAAAGAAACCCTAAGAAGTATCCCAGGATTTGAAGATAACTGAGATAACTGAGATAACTGAGTCATCTGAAGATAGGGAAAGAGTGTTCTGATCTGGGTTTGAGTAGGACAGTCCTGGTTTTTAGCACTACCAAATATACTTAGTGCCTCATTTCCCTCTAAAAGTGTCCCCAGTGTCAATTATAGTGTCATCCTGCTTAATACATGTCCCCTTAGCTATGTTCATGGTCATGTGTTTGGCAGTTAATCAGACTGACAAAATTTATTTAACATTTAAACTATTTAAATAGGCAAAGGCTCTACATGTTGTATTCCTTTTGTTCCCCCCAATGTTCTCCATGAGGCCTCCTATTCTTGAAAATTTTTTGAAAGAAAATTCATAATAATAATTGGTCATATTTACATGATACTCAGCATATGCTGAGTGAAGAAAATTACTTCACTCATCTGCTTCCATCAAGTGGTTTTTATTTTGAGTGCAGTTTGGGCTTCAACTGTGGTTTCATAGTTATAGATATACAAATCACATTCAGCATAAGACATACTGAAAAACAAAGTCTATCTTCATAACTCAGATATGTCACAATATCTACCAAGGACATGAGATTTTCCTTATGATTCTGCAACTACATCTAAAAGTCTTCATTATTCAGCCCTAGCTGGTGTAGCTCAGTGGATTGAGCACTGGCTGCGAACCAAAGGGTCAGTTCGATTCCCAGTCAGGGCACATGCCTGGGTTGCAGGCCATATCCCCAGTATGCGGTGTGCTAGAGGCAACCACACATTGATGTTTCTCTCCCTCTCTTTCTCCCTCCCTTCCCTTCTGTCTAAAAATAAATAAATAAAATCTTTAAAAAATAAAATAAAATAATAAAAAAAAAAGTCTTCATTATTCAGTTGGAACATTTGTACCACCAAATAACACTACCTTAGTATGTAAGTCATTTGCCATGAAATCTTTAAAGAGGATTGTCAAATGTTTCTTTGCAGTCTTTGATTTTATTGGTTTCTGTGCTTCAAATGTGTCAGAAAATATAGTTGACTCTTAAGGGTAGTTTTCTTTTAAAGTTCTAGGTAGCAGATTATTATAGAACCTAGTAGAAAAGATGTCTTTCTCTTCTCATTTGAGTTAGATTTACATCAGAAAATTCAATGGCTGAAAGACTGCTTGTGAACTACATCAATAATTCTAAAGTTTAAAATGAATATATTCTGCCATCTGGAGTATTAACTAAACATTTTAACATCTCTGAAATCTGCAAAGAAAATTTGTCTCTGCCAAGTAACCAGAAGCTAGTATTCAGCTCAGATTTTCATTGTTCTTGTGTCAGATATTGCTCAGCTTCAAACCCCCTTTGCAATCAATGTTATGCATATGTATGTTGACAATTTTTCCATTCAGCAAGTAGATTTATAATTCCTCCCAAGACAAATTTTGCTATGAAGGACTAACATCTCTATATGCATTAACACTCCCTCTTTATGTGTGCTTTGGCAGAGTGAGCTGGGATACTCTTTATTTTTATGCACATATTTGAAAGCCGTTGCTTTCAGTATTTATATTAAGATTATAGTAACAAAATGTAAGAGCATTCAATCAATCAATCATTTAAGATTTAATAAGCACTTACAATGTGTTAGACTATGCCAGGCACTGAGATCACAAAGATGAATAAAAAATAAACCTTGTGTCTAATTTCTTAATCTAATGAGAAGGCAGCTTCATTAATGAATAATTATAAAACAATGTGAAAGGCATAGCAGTGATAAAGATACTGGTTTCATTGCAACCCCTACCTCATCTCCCCTACATAGACATGGGAGCATGGAAACCCTAGAGTGTAACTTGGTCCCCTCTCCTTTGAGGAGTACCTATGACCTAACCCCATCCTGTCTGCCACGGGCTGTTGGAGCAGCCTTGGGGAAGTTGCAGGTGCCTTCCTGAGTATGTTCTGGATTTGAGTTTGTTCAGTCCTGAAACTCACTTGAGGATTTCTCTGTGTTTACTCAAAGGGGGCTTACAGATCTGTTTTGATGTGGCATCGTCCAACTGTTATGGTAGGAAACTCAAACTCCTAAAGGACTCCAGAAACAGACCCAGAAGTTCCTACTGACAAGGCATGACTTGGGACTATGTTAGGCCCAAGGAGACAGGAAGAGTCGGATCTACAGGGTTAGGTGGTTGTAGGGTTGGTGGCAGAAAGGTATAAACCAACTGGATATGTTGGGCATTTGTTCAGAATGGATCTGCTCAAGCTGTCTTTGCCTTACTAGATTTTATTGACCTTGACCCTCTTCACATCGGTCTAACTGACATTTTTGACAACAGGGTTGTGGTTCCAAGTTCTTTTTTATACAGCTGGCAGCTCTGATCCTATCTTGTCAGCCCTTTCCCCCATCCTAATTCACTTTATATTCATACTATTTCTCCCACAGTAGACTAGAGAAAGCAAGTTTTATCTCCTGTAATGAAGGATGTCTTTTATAAAGATTTCTCATATGAATAAAAATAGCCAAAGCATTCAGTTCTGGGCTTGATGGAGCAAGGTCCACAGCAGAAGGACCTTGTCAAGGAAGTTGCTTGTCAAGGAAGTTTGTGGCCCTGCTGGCAGCAAGCCCTGCAGGTCCTCCTCCCAGCAAGAATGTCAGCCTGTACCTGAATGCCTGGCATCAGACACAGCTCTTCATTCAATCAACAGCATGGAATACCTGTATTCAGGTTGCTTTGGCCTTGAATTGATTGCTGACCAGCTGCTGTCAAATACATGTCTGGGCAAATTAATATCTGCAGAAGCCAGTCTGTAGTCTGGGACAGTGCTGGTCAACAAGGACCTTTGTACCAATCCAAGGTGATGTACGGGCTGCAAAGACGGGTAGCAAGTTTTTGGATACCTAGCAAGTTTTATTTCACTTAAAGGATTCAGATTGCTTTTTACTTATCTTTGGTGTTAGAGATCTTCTTATTAAAGGTGATAGATTGTTATTTTGTTTTTAATGTTCCTGTCAAGACAGAAAGTTGGCAATTCTATGTTGGTTCTACAAGTTTTGGGGGAGAGTTTTGCTGCTCACAACACACTCAGCTTTAGAAACCACTGATCTGATTCTGGTACGCAACTATTCTCCAGAGCTTTCTCAGCTTCAGCACTTTTGACATTTTGGATATTTCTTTGTGGTAGGGTTTGTCCTGCGCATTGTAGGATGTTTAGCAGCGCCGCTAGATGCCAGTAACAACCCACCCCACCCAGATGCAACGGCTAAAAATGTCCCCAAACATTGTCAAATGTTTCAGGGTGGGTTGGAGTGGGGTGGGTGGGGGCTGTGGTCAAAGACTGTGAAAGCTACTGTTCCAGAGACATTGTAAATTTTATGTTCATTTTTCCTCATAAAAATTGTTTATTGCAGTAAATGACAAGTCATAGCAAGTTGCAGGGCGACCATAAATAAATGCAGGTGGCAGGGACGACAAGGCTATGTGAGGTGTACACTTATTATACCTTGACAACTTTTATCTTCCAGAGGTGGTATAAGACTTAATTAGTATTGACAAAGTATTTAAAAATATCAACTGAAACATTTGTAAATAGACACAATATTATTACACATAATAGTATTTTACATTTATATGTCACTTTTTACTTGAGATTCTCAATGCATTGATTAATTTGTTTCCTTAGTATAATTTTCAGTTTATCTCTGGAAATTGAGAAACAAGCCAATGTTTATTTGATACAATATGAAGTCACAGAATTAATTTAATCTCATATTTCCTTTATAATCCCCTAATTATTTTTATTATATTCACATATAGTAAATATCTATTTAGTATATAATAAATATACTGTATTTAAAACATAAAAATTAAAAAATATATTTTGTATACATTAAAATGTTTACCTTTTTCTATTATGTTTTACATATTTTATAATATTTAAACATGTATATTTCTCATTGGTCGGCTGGCAGGCTCTTAGACATAAGGGGGGCCTGAGACCACCGGCCGTGTCTCCGGTGCCTGCAGGCAGTGCGTACGTTGCCCTCGGGCAGCCTACAGGCATTCGGGAATGCCAGCTGCATTAGCTCAATCCTCCAAAGCAACACTTTCATATTAGATTTATCCTTGCAATGCTAGCTTTTGGCTTCTGTCTGAGATTGCTATAAAAGGAGAAACATATCTGTATCTTTTGTAATAATCTAGTTATAATACAACTTAAAATATATGGTGGGGTAGTCAGGGCTGTCTTCTGACTCTCATGAACACTAATCATTGCTTTCGGGGGTCCCTTCCTTCATTAAACAAATGTTAAAAACGATAGTTTATGATTGCATTGGTATAAAGATATGTATAACGCCAGCTGGATTACGTAAAGAGGTGGGCCCCGGGAATAATACATTGTGGTGTTAGTTGGTGTTTTCCCCCTTAATTCCTAAGATTTTATGGAAGCGTTCTGGTTTTATTGCCTCAGGGAAGAATGACACAGTAGGCAACAGAGCCAAATTCTTGGCTTTGGGGTTCAAAAGCTTGTACCTTAGGATGGCATCATGGGTTTGGAAGACTAGATGAAGAGCTGGGCTACCCTGCCCCATTGCAGGTGAAGAGTTCATGGACTGAAGGTAGAGGACTCCAAAGATGTTGAGTGCATGTGAGTTTGCTCAGGATTGCAAACCTGAATTCAGGTTTTGGAAGTCCTGGAGCAGGTGGGATTTATCACTGCCTTGCCCTCTATTTCTAGGATAATATCTTGGGAGCTGTTGAAGGGCAGGGCTCCTGTGTGTCCCCCATGACCCATATGGTGGGGGCATGAAACACCTGTCTGCTTGGTGGTCCAGGCAAACAGCACAGGGACAGCATCTGGGTTTCCAGGAGCCCTGGGTGGAGAAGAACACAAAGCTTTTGGTAGGGTAGGGAGTGGCACCCTTGTGTCTGAGTGCCGGTCTATACAAACATCTGTGTGGCAGGACCGGGAAGGCAGAGCAGAGAGCTGCATGGATCCATAGTGGGAAACCACAGGGGAGAGAGGCTGTTTCCGCAGATGTTGCCAAGGAGAGACAGTGACAACAAAGATGGATTCTTGGCATCGTGGGACCACACAGACTCTTTAGAGCTGGGAGAAATCCAGAACTAACCCAGATTAACGTTTTCCGCCTGGAAAATGAGAACTTTATTAAATTATGAACATTAAGTTAAATTACAAAATAATTAAGTTGCAATTCAAAAAACCAGGATTTTTTGAAGCTCCATTAGTATTTACTATACATAGATATTTATAGAGCTTTATAGTATTTGAAGGACCTTCTGCCTTTATTCTTTTCATTTCATTTATTTATTTATTTTTTATTGTTTAAGTACAGTTGTCTCCATTTTCACCTCACCACTGACCCCTGCCCCACCCATCCCCACCTCCCACCCTCAAACCTACCCCCTTTGGCTTTCTCCATGTGCCCTTTATACATGTTCCTTGATGGACCTTCCGCCACTTTCTCCCATTAACCTTCTCCCCCCTCCCCTATGGTTACTGTCAGTTTGTTCTTTATTTCAGTGTTTCTGGTTATATTTTACTTGCTTGTTTGTTTTGTTGATTAGGTTCCACTTATAGGTGAGATCATGTAGTATTTGTCTTTTATCACCTGGCTTATTTTACTTAGCATAATGCTCTCCGGTTCCATCCATGCTGTCGCAAAGGGTATAAGCTCCTTCTTTCGCTCTGCTGCGTAGTATCCCATTGTGTAAATGTACCATAGTTTTTTGATCCACTCATTTACTGGTGGGCGCTTAGGTTGCTCCCAGCACTTGGCTATTGTAACTTGTTGTGCTATGAACATTGGGGTGCATAGGTTCTTTTGAATTTGTGTTTAAGTATTCTCAGGATATAATCCCAGTAGTGGTATTACTGGGTCAAAAGGCAGTTCCATGTTTAGTTTTCTGAGGAAATTCCATACTGTTTTCCACAGTGGCTGCACCAGTCTACATTCCCACCAACAGTGAACTGGGGTTCCCTTTTCTCTGGAACCTCTCCAGCACTTGTTGTTTGTTGGGTTGTTTATGATGGCTGTTATGATGGATGTAAAGTAGTATCTCATTGTGGTTTTAATTTACATCTCTCTGATGGTTAGTGATGCTGAGCATCCTTTCATATGTTTCTGGACCTTCTGTATGTCCTCCTTGGAGAAGTGTCTCTTCAAGTCCTTTACCCATTTTTTAATTGGATTTTTTGTCTTCCTGGAGTGGAGTTGTGTGAGTTCTTTATATATTTTGGAGGTCAAACGCTTGTCCAAAGTATCATTGGCAAATGTATTTTCCCATATGGTTGGTTCTCTTTTCATTTTAATGCTGTTTTATTTAGCTGTGCAGAAGCTTTTTATTTTGATTAAGTCCCATTTGTTTATTCTTTCCTTTAAGTCACAGGTGGCAAACACAAGGCGCGCGGACCCTCCACCTTGTTTTATCTGGCCTCGCACCTTGTTTCTACCTGGCAGCAGCACCGAGCTCCTTGCTCCTAGTTAAGGAGTAGTTACATTTATATAGTCCTAAAATTACATTTGGCCCTTTGAAGGCAACCATGATGCTGATGTGGCCCCTGGTGCAAATGAGTTTGACACCCCTGCTCTAGGTGGCATATCGGTGAAAATATTGCTGTGTGGAATATCTGAGATTTTCCTGCTTATGTTCTCCTCTAGGGCTTTTATGGTGTTGTGACTTATTTTTAAGTATTTTATCCACCTTGAATTTATTTTTGTGTATGGTTAATAGCTGCAGCAATTTTGAGAAAGAAGGAGGGATCACAATACCTGACATCAAACTATATTACAAGGCCACGGTCATCAAAACAGTCTGGTACTAGCATAAGAAGAGACACATAGATCAATAGAACAGAATAAGGAGCCCATAAATAAATTCAAGTCTCTATAGTCAATTAATATTCAACAAAGGAGACAGAAGCATAAAATGGAGTAAAAATAGCCTCTTCAACAAATGGTACTGGGTGATCTGGACAGCTACATGCAAAAAAATAAAACTCAATCACCAACTTACACCATACACAAAAATAAATTCAAGGTGGATATTCTTTTCGTTTTAACTCTTACAAATATCTAAAAAAAAAAAGTATTGGTATTGTTTTTGTGCTCATTTTACATATGTGAAAATGGAAGCACAGAAAGGTTAAATAACTTGCCAAAGGTCACACAGCTAGGTGTGACTCAACCCCATGGCCTCATTCCCTCTACCACTCCTGGATCTTTTTTTTTTTTTTTTAAGATTTTATTTATTTATTTTTAGAGAGAGGGGAAGAGAGGGAGACAGGGGGAAAGAAACATCGATGTGTAGTTGCCTCTCACATAGCCCCCACTGGGGACCTGGCACACAACCCAGGCATGTGCCCTGACTGGGAATCGAACCGGTAACCCTTTGGTTTGCAGGCCAGCAGTCAGTCCACTGAGCCACACCAGCCAGGGCCACTCCTGGTTCTTGATGTTGGTCAATATATCCCGTAAGGACTTATGTGAGAGTTTTCCATCAGAGTATCAAAAAATGCTGGTATCATATCAAAATACTTTTAGTGTTTTTAAAATTAATGCTCTGATATGAGGAAGGGAAGAGAGTTGGAGCTCTGCCACTCCAACCTGGGCTTCCTCACTGCTGGCTACTATGCACAACTCTGTTCCCAATGCTCAGAGGTGGGGAGGTAAGGGTGTAAACAATGCAGTGCAAGGGCCAGGATGAGGGTGAGGTCCTACAGGGCCTCCTAACTTGCGCGCTGGATGCCTCATCTGGGTGAATGGATGCTGTTCAGCTTCCACAATCCTCTGACCACACTCAGCGGCTTGTAGGTTTTTCTTTTTTATTAATTTTGAATTGTTGTTCAATTACAGTTGTCCTCGTTTTAGATATTTCTTGTTTAGCTCCCTGTTGTTCTTGCCACACTGTGGGATACTGAAGGCAAGGACTTCATCAGGCTTGCTGACCTGTACCTAACAAAATGCCTGGCCTGTAGTAGGTACTTAAAAATACATGCCGAATGAAGGAATAATTGAAGGGACAGATGGATAGATAAAGTTTTGGATACTCCAGTGTCCCTACACAATTCTAGCCCTGTATCCCTTAATAGCAAGTCCTCTTCTGAAGGGTGCTTGGACTCGGCTTCCTTTATCTCACCCAGGAAAGCTTTACAAAAATAGCTACTTATCTTGCAGGCCACTTCACCTCTTTTTTCCTTCCCTACACCAAATACCTCCTTTATTATTATTTCTAACCAGTCTTTTAGACAAGACATTTGGAATATTTCTTCCTTTTCCATCTATGTGTTTTAAGAATTGCTTTTTCTAGTTTATGTTTAATTGCCAGCTTCCTTTAGTCCCTCTTTAGAAGAAGAAGCACATGTTACAAATTCATATGAGCAAATACTGTCTGCTCGCTCTCATTTTTTTTTTAAAGATTTTATTTATTTATTTTTAGAGAGAGGAGAAGGGAGGGAGAAAGAGCAATGTATGGTTGCCTCTCACATGGCCCTCACTGGGGACCTGGCCCGCAACCCAGGCATGTGCCCTGACTGGGAATCGAACTGGGACCCTCTGGTTCCCAGCCTGCGCTCAGTCCACTGAGCTACACCAGCCAGGCTGCTCACTCTCATTTTGAAAAAAGTTATAATTAAAATTCATGGTGGAAAAAGATTCTAATGTGGCAAGTTGCCTTTCTAAGATATCACATCTTATTTTAGAATTTACTTTCATTAAATAATCTCCATTATTAAATAACATTTACTTCACTGGGGCCATTGAATAATTGATATGTTTGCTCAGTATTGTCTTTGTGGTATTAGTTTTACCACACGTGTCAAGTTGTTTTTATGAAGTAGTCTCAGCATTGCTCAAAAAGAATGGAAAATCTATGTCATAAATTCAGTCAATGTGTAATTAAAATAATGTAATGAATATAGTAACTTTTATTGGATTTTTTAACGCTTAAAGGCAATTCTTGATAAGTAAGCTTCACCTCTTAACAGATTCTTATTTTTTTTCTTAAGGCACCGTAACAGAGAAGCTTATCCCAAAGATTATGATATAGAGGGTCCTGAGGAAGTGAAAAAACTGTGTAATTCAACATATCGGAGATTGGGAACTGATGAGCCCCAAGTGAGTAGATGCTGCTAATTTCATTAAGTCTAGAATCTTCCCCCTTGTGAAAAAATGAAAAAATAAAGGTAGGGGCACTTCGTCTGTGCTACCCTCTTAGCTACGTTAGTTACTCGGGCACACGACTTAGTCACTGTGTGCTTCAGTGACCTTACCTTTAAAATGTGCACACTTCGTAAGGTTATCAGGAAAATAAAATGAGATAAAGCAAGTAAAGTGCTTTGCTCAGCCTGGCACAGAGCAAGTGCTCAAGAAACCGTTACTGTTGTTTCGATGCTGTTGCTGCAGCTGCAGCATCTTGCTAGGTGTCTGCTTTAACCTCCACAAGAACCCGAAGAAGAAGGTATTATTATCTCTATTTTATAGATGAGTAGGAACTCCTAGAGGTTAAGCAACTTTCTCGAAGTTACACAGTTAGGGAGTAGAATAGTGTGAGTTTGAACCCAGGTCTTTGATTTCAAGTCTTTGTGCTTATCTTAAGATGGCAGAATGGTGAGTAATTAAAACATGCTACTAATATCCTTATAATACTTGTATGACCCAGTTACAAAAAGAATGTCCATTGCATAAGTAATTCCTATTTGAATTACTGTGAGTGGCTATTGAGGTTTCTACCCAATCAGCATGAGGCAGGAGTTCAACACCGCAGAGACCCCCAAATTGTATCCTACAATGCTAAGACCTTTGGAGACTAGTTGAAGGCTCAGTTCTGCCTTAATAGCATGGTCTTGGGGCCCGAAGAACTTGCAATTTGACAAGGGCAGATGTGAATGTGCTGAGAAGACTGGGTTTATATTGCATTCTGTCCCCAAGGGCCGGGCTAGTTGGAAATAAGGCAGGCCTAGGAAGAAACATTTCGAGAAGATTCTCGATTCTCCAGTGTGATGGAAATAAGTTAGCTTCGTAGGTCCCATGCTGTTTCCTCCCTTCCTCTTATAGTTGTAATGAACAGAGAGTAATAAGGATAGTCTGAAAGATGGGGATTTATTATAAAGATACAGCTGCCTGGATATGGAACCAAGACACTTAAAAGGACCAAGATAGCAAGACAGTCTCTCTCTCTCTCTTTCTCCCTCTCTCTCTCTATCTCACACTCAAACACAGAGTCTCTCTTAGCATCTCTGTTTCTCTCTGCTCAGTTGTCCTCTTGCCTCACAGCTCAAATCTTCCGCCATTTCCACCCTACCCTCTTGCCTTTGCACCAGGCTGTCTCATGGGTCATTAACTCACACATGGATAGAGCTCTTGAGTCTGGTACCTAACTCGATCAATAGCCACCCTGCCCCACTCCCTAAAACCCAGTTTAACCTTGTTTTCTTCGGCTGTAGTCAGGACAAGAGCAAGTTGGACAAGACAGACATTGCCTGGCATGCACTTAGAGTCTTTGACCCTGAGAAAACATTTATTTTTAATTTCTAAATGAAAATGTTCTTGGTCTCTGGGTTGTTGGAGGAAGTAAGATCAAGTAAAATATGAGGTGTAGAAACCTCAATATTTGTTGCTTATGTTCCATGCCTTACGGTAGTCAAGCCTCAGTTTTAATATACAATGCATAAATAAGATAACCTTCTCTTTGATATTTATTTGTTCATGGTCATTGAAAACTTGTCCTTCCTCTACCAGGTTTGCAGTATGTATTACATAGAAAAGAAAATAGACCAAGGAGTTACTATTTCTGATGAAGCTACTATTCTCATATCTTAATAGTAGGTTACATTTTTTTCTATAGATTTTTTTAATGTAAAGCACTTGCTCATTCATCTTGTTTCTTGCTATTCTCAACAAAGTTATGAAGTTGACAAGAAAGATATTATCTCAGTTCTAAACCTAGATTCACTGATTTTAAATGGCTCACCCAAGGTCCCAGGTATTAAAAAAAAGGAAGGAAGGGTTACAGGCACAGAGTTTTCATACCTTCATGTGTCAGGTGGGATGGTACATGTGGCAGGGGGATAGATGAGTCCCTCTCCCTCTTGTCATAGAGCTTGGATAGAGGCCTAAATACTAGAATACTCTTGATATTTGGCAAGAACTGTAAGTCCTAAAACAAGAAGCTCGACCACCTAAGCAGGACCTGTAAGAAATTCTAAACTAGGTTAGACCAGTATGAATGATTATGTCCTTGAAGACTAGAGTTAAAGAGTTGAAAGAGGCTTTAATTAGTTGTGATTTTCATGTCCCTCCTTCCATAGTTGAGAGGAGTTTCAGGGGAACCACTCAGAGAGATTAATAGGTGTGTCCAGCAATTTAGAGGACAGAGCCCAGGAGTATGACGTAGGCCTGGGAGCCTAAAGCTGAGAGGTCTTGCTTGGTCTGGCAGAGCAAGGTGGGGGGGGAGCAAGCAGCTTTTTAAGTGGGGATGATAGTCAAGTATATGTGACTGTGTGAATTTGCCCATGGACCATTGGAGAGAATTTGCCAGAGCACTCTTGAGAGGGCTGCTTAGGGTAGGAGCAGAGGGCAAAGAGACCCATCAGATACTCAAGACCTGCAAAGAGGAAGAGGAGAAGCTTTTCTGAGCTCCAGCAAGCTGCAGCTGAAGGCCCTTGTGACAGTCCCTGAAAACAAAGTGCCCCATGAAAGGAGTCTATTTTGAATGTCCTGGAAGCCCTGGGCCACCAGCACAGATCAAGGGAGTAAGGATCACTTACACTAAACCTTTTCAACTCATCTCTGCCCATCACCAGATTTGGGAGGGGCCTTTGGGTCAGGGGTTGGGGAGGAAGGGGAAGTAGAGGAGAAAAGCCTGAAAAGGAAACAGCCCTGGAGCAAAACCCTACTCACTGCAGGCTTCCACGACTAAAGCAGCACAGATCTGGGAAGGTGAGAACCTTAAATCTAATCAGTTAGAAGTTTTGATCTCTTCATTGGACTGGAACATTTTATAGCTAAAATGAGATCTTTCTTAAAATTGAAGGGTCCCCCAAAAAGCTATGGGACTTGGTTAAAATTTCTAACAAGTCAAAAATAAGGGCTAGCTATCCATGTGAGGTTTAAAGGTCAGCTTAATTGAAATCAGGTTGCTTCATGATTGCTTCTATTGATGGAATAGAATCAATTCAATAAGATGGTTACATGAACAGTGTCTCTCACTTCATCCTCTGGAAAACTCTCCAGGTAGGTACCCACACGTGACCCACACTGTAGAGATGAGAGCACTGAGACAAAGTGAAGTTTTACCACTTGTTCAAAGTCTAACAGCTAGAAAATATATTAAAAATTAAAATCTATTTATCTCCACTGGTTCCAAAGTCTAATATCTTAAATATATTCCCTGTTAGAATGCCAAGTTGTTCCACTCTTAGCCCAGTGGCCTTTTAAATATCCGACACTATATCCTCCTTGCAGAAAATGAACCTGGTTATTTATTTATTTTTGCTCTGGCTTGGGTATTGTGTACAACTTTCTGCATATGTCATGGGGCTTTGATTTCTTATCCTCTGTCCTCTTCCCCACATTATGTCTATGCATGTGGTAGTTAGCCCTGTTCCCATCTGTTTCTCCTCCCTAGTGCCTTCTTAGCATTTTTGTTTTTTTGCAAGATTGCTGCTGAGTGGTTGCTTCTTTTGTGTACCAGCATTTCTGTTTAGCTGATTGAAGCTTTCCTTGCCCTTAAATGCTGCTGCTAAGGTGAGCATTGTCTTTTTGTACAGAGATTTAAGATGAGACTCTCTTTGTCTACATTTTGGTTGAGAGTCCAAAAGGTCAAGTACAAAACCCTGGTCTCATGTACCAAAGTGAAATATTACACCACTTAGATGAGGTCCTCAAAGAAGATGGTGCCCTTAGGCCACTGCTCACATGCAGAATATAAGAGGATTAAAATCCAAGAAACCAGAAGTTTGAGAGTAGAGACAGGGTTTTAGAAAAGGTGTGCTATCTCATCTGCATACCCCCTTGGTTGCCTGGTGAAGTTACAGATATGAGGCTGGGCAGGGGGTCAGTTTGAAGCAGTAGAGCAGAAACGTGTGAACTAGCTACATGTATATCATTGATGGGGCAAGGATAAGTATGTGCTTAGGGCCAAATGCGGTTTTTGGGGGTCAGAGGTGGGCCATGTGAAAGAGAAAGATGACATGAGCCATTTTAGAGCCTGCCTAAGAGTACCTCATATAGGGATGGGAGGAGATTGGCTGGATTCATGGGGGCTAAAGCAGGGACATTTAAGTCCAGCCAGTGGCGTCCTGTGTCATGGAACATATCATTGAATGTTCCCCAAAGGATCTCAACATCTACTACAACACCCAAAGAAAATCAGCTCTGAACATTTGCCAATGCCCGAAAGTGCCCAGAGACAACCAAATGAGATTACTGTGATATTGTGATGTATAAGAAAAATATATAGGCACTTCTAACCTTTTAGCTCTCTGAGAAGAAAGGAGGGAGGGAGGAAATCAAAGAAGGGAGGATGGGGAAGGAAGGAAAAAAGAGAAAGAAGAGAAGGAAGAAAAGAAGAAAAGGGAAAAAAGAAATAAAGGAAGGATTGATGGAAAGAACGAAGGAAGGAAGGACTACATCCAATGAACATGTAATGAGGCCGTATTATTTTGCCAAGTGCTGGGGTAAAAAACACAATATAAAATAAGGTCCCTATATTTCGGGGACTCACAGGCTCATGGGAGAAATTAGGATGAACAAGCACAGTGGCAAAGTGTATGATGGATGCTATGATAAGGAGAAGATGAGGATGCTGTGAAGGCACCTGAACTGAAATGGGTTGATCAGAAGGTCAGACATGGCTTCCTAGTGGAGGTGGCCCTTATGAAGCTCCTGAGCTGAATCTTAAAAGAGCCATCTCTTGAAGGAATCTGGAAACATACCACTTAGGTTTCAGTGATGGCTTAATGGATTTCCTACCTCAGTGGTCCTTAGGCTTCAGGAAGCTGAGTGGTCCATGAGGGATCCAGATTCACAGGGAGCAGTAATTCAAGCCACTAGAGCTTCTGTGGTTTTCTTATTAGTCTAAGTGATGAAAGGAAATAGCATTTTAAATGATACTGTTTTGTTTGGGTATTTTATTTGGAGTTTGTTCAGGTGCTGCTTAGCTATAACACAGCGAGTCCCATGCAAACTAAAATGATCATGAGTACTTTCATCGTTGTTTGCTCACTTGTAAAGTCTACCATCCAAGGATCCTCACAACACCATCAGGCTCTGTCCTAACCGTAATCACAAGACTATTTCTGAGGAAGCGGTGCATGTCGAATCCTGTAAACTCGGACGAATTAAGTACAGAGTACATCTGATGCTGTGTCACAGAAGCTGAGACCCTTTCAGACATAAAGGAACAAAGAAAAGCAAGTAATTTTATTAAATAGATTTTTCTTGCACAACTAATGAATCATGCCAAGGCATTTTTGGAACCACCAGGACAACATTGATTAGCAAATTAGGCTAGTATTAGTATTAACAGCATCACTGCCATTTTGGACTTGAAAATGGCAAACAAATGTACAAAAGTATGTTAATATTCATTTTATGAATAAAGAATAGCTAAGTAAACCTCAAATATGAGCTGTTTCAATGAATGAAAATATGACATTTAAAAATTAATGACTCTAGATGCAAATTAAAAACACAATGAGACACTACTTCACACTTGTTACAATGTCCATCATTAACAAATCAACAAACAAGTGCTGGAGAGGTTGTGGAGAAAAGGGAGCCCTAGTGCACTGTTGGTGGGAATGCAGACTGGTGCAGCCGCTGTGGAAAACAGTGTGGAATTTCTTCAAAAAACTAAAGATGGAACTGCTTTTTGATCCAGAAATTCCACTCTGGAGATTATACACTCAGTACCCTGAAACATCAGTTCAAAAGAACCTATGCACCCCTGTCATAGCAGCACAATTTACAGTAGCCAAGTGCCAAGTGCTAGAAACAGCCTAAGTGCCCACCAGTAAATGAGTGGATCAAAAAACTATGGTACATTTGCACAATGGAATACTGTGCAGCAGAAAGAAAGAAGGACCTCCTACCCTTTGCAACAGCATGGGTGGAACTGGAGAGCATTACGCTACGTGAAGTAAGCCAGGTGGTGAAAGACAAATACCATATGATCTCACCTATAAGTGGGGCCTATTCAACAAAACAAGTGTGCAAAATAGAACCAGAGACATGGAAAGAAAGAACAAGCTAACAGTGACCAGAGGGGAGAGGGAGGGAGAGAGATAACAGGGAAAGAAGGGGAAAGTTCAAGTCAATGAACATGTACAAAGGACCCATGGACAAGGACAATTGGGTGGGGATCGTCTTTGGAGTGGGGGTTGGGCGGGGCTGGGGAGAGCAATGGGGGAAAACGGAGACAACTGTAACTGAACAACAATAAAAAAATTAAAACTAAAAAAACTTTAAAAAAATTAAAAGTTAATGGCCCTAAAAGGAATATAAAAGGATGTAATTACACTAGATCTGAGAAATTCAATGATCACTTATTTAATTGGTTCAGATATTCCTTTTTTCTTTCTTTCACACAGTAGAATAGTCTTAGGGATGCTTGTTACATGCACATCTAAGTACCTGAAAGAAGCTTATAGATGAACTTTTTGTAAATGGGATAATTGTAACACCACTGTAAAAGAATGACTTAAATCAGGAGAAGGGAGGATGTTTGGGGACAGTGGACTGTTGAGTCAGGGTCCCCTCATGCATCCTCTCTCCGTAATCTCTGCGCCTGGAGGTGATGGAGGTGGTTCTGGACTTTTCTCCCGGAACCATTTTGGATTGTCTCTTCCAGTATTGGCACAATTGAATCTACCTTTCCAATTTCTGACATTCTGTATAAACTTTGGCCCACAGAGTGTACTTTCCTTGTTTTCTGCTGCAGCTATGTGTTTATTCTAGCAAATATCTTTTCTGTCATTTCTAGGGATTTGGGGCAGGAATGAAAGTAGGTGTCCACCATTTTGATCCCATCTCTCCTTCACAACTCATTTCCTGTATCAATAATCGTGGCCTAATTTAACTTTTAGAGAAACTGGAATTTAACTTTTCATGTATATTAGTTTGCTTAAGCAAGAACAAATGAAAATGTGCAATGCTATATACACGCCCCCCCACCCCCCACCAACCATTGCTTTCCTCCACTGTCTGTTTACCCTACTTTGTGGAGTTAGTGTTTTCTCTACCTCTGGGTAAAACCTTGTACAGTTGCCATCATTTTTATGGTCTCTCTCAGATAATAAAAAGTCTATTGGTCACATTAAAATAGCTCATCAAAATTGTGAATTTCATTTAAAGTTAAATCTCTTCCCCTCCTCCATTTAGAGTCTGCCCCAGGCCAGAGAAGTCTGCAGAGGGAAATATGTGGGCAGGGGGATGCTTAGCTGGTTTTCTGTTTCTTCACTTGTCTGCTCCTCCCCTCACTCAGACAACTAGACAACTAAAAAACTCATGTGATTACTAATATTAATTACTGAACTGAGACTGCTTTTGTAACACAACTGTTTTGTTATCTAGGAGTGATAAGAAAAAGAAATATGGCACTTATCTAAGATTTATTTCTTTTAGGGACAGGAAATAAACCATCCCAAAAAGGCTAGCATAAACAGGCAGTGGAGAAAAACAATGATATTATTTTTCTGATTGTACCTCATGAGTCCCAGTTATTCAAAATTGTTTTGGGGAGGGGCCTTTTTCTCTGGGATCCTTTAAATAATCTGTGTATGGCACTACCGAGTTCACCTGGTCATGGAAACAGCTAGCATTTCCAAGGGCAAAACTACTACTGAGAAATAAGAACAGCCTTTTGGATGATTTTTTAAAGATAAGGTCTCAGTGTTTACCTGACAATAATGACATTTTTGGCAATGGTGCAAAAAGGTACATTTGGTAGGGGAGTGCTGCTTAATAGGGTAAAAGAAGACTCTTCCTCAGTTATGACTGAACATCTAAGAGAATGAATGCCAACTTCTTTGTTACAAAGTGAGGTGCCGAAATACTCATGTAGAACTTGCAAAGCATTTAGGCAGTAACTGATTTTTAGCATCTTGGTCTCTTATCCACCTTGAAGATTAAAAAAAAAAGAAAGGTCGAAGAGACCTGGCTGGGAGTCTTTAGAATTTGGAGTCATTTGGAGATAGTGTGCATGCTAAGTTCTACCCCTGGTGTCCCCAAGGGGTGAGGGTGGTAAGTATGTCCTATTCATTCAAGCCTTTGAACAAGGCTCAAGGATACTGGACAGGGGACTTGATTGGTATTTCCCTGAAGTTGGGGAACTTGGAAGACTGAAGTCCCACTAGTTCCTAAAGCAAGCTGTAGCATCAAAGGGGAAAGTTGATTTGGGGAATACCTGCACTTGTGTCAATATGGGCCAAAGGTGTATGGCTCTCTGGGTACCCAAAAGAAACCCAGGAAAGAAATGTCAATTGAGGATCATCCAAAACAATCTTTGCCAAGACAGATTTTGCCAGGGGGGTAAGTCATCCTCAGCAGAAAGAGGCTGCTTACCCTACAATGTGGCATTTCAGTGGAAGTCCTAAGTGACCTGCTTGTTTCCTGTATCAGTCACCCCAGTTATATGTCTATTGAGTGTCATTAAATGCAGCACATGTGGGAAGAATTCATCTTGGAAAATTAGAAATGAGGACTAAAAAAAAAATCGAAACTCAGGAAAACAAAGAATAAGAACACTATTATGAAGTGAACTTCCTGTATACATATTAGATATTTTTTATATTGCCATTTGACTCAAGTAAGATTTTATTATGCAAATTAAATGGAAATTTTAGTGATTATCCTATGAGTTTGTGCCATGTTAATTTAGCTATTCACATACAAAATTGCCAGTCTTTGGGGAGATATGTTTCTCCCAAAAGACATTTAAACATATGGAAGTACTTTATAAATTCTCCACTCTTATGTCAGGTTGTGAACATTTCTAGACGAAAGGTGATTTTTCACATTAAGATGGAATAGGATTAGGTTTGCCTACATCAGCAGAACCCACAAAACAACAGTGGCTGTTCACATAAGGTTTTATTCTTTTCATGTAAAAAGTCTGGAGGATAGCAGGTTAGGACTGGTATGGAATCTCCACAGATTATTAGAGACTCACTTCTTCCAGCTTTCTGTTCTGCCATCCTTTGGGTAGGGCCCAAGACAGATGCCGGAAACCTGTCATTACGTCTGCATTCCATGCAGCAGAAATTAAAACCGGAAGAGGTTGTATAAATTATTCTCTGCCCAATTTATAGTTCAGTTACTAGTGATATCTAAGTATAAGGAAGACTGGAAAAATGTAGTCTGAAACACAAAGGTCCTAGCTAAGTTTTGGGGTTCTATTACTGATGAAGATGGGAAGTCTAATGTTGAGAGAGAACATTTGCCCACGACACAGGAAACACAGAGGTTAAGAGTAGGCTGTGGAGTCAGATGGCTTCTCTTTGATTCTCGGCTCCACCGCTTATTAGGTTGTAACTTTGATCAAGAGTCTAAAATGATCCATGTCTTTATTTCCTCAGGTGTAATGGGAGAATAGTCAGGTTTTCATGAGTATTAAATGTGAAGACATTTTGAGTGGTGCCTGGCCATGTGCTATTGTTGTTACCATTATTCCCGTGATTTACTGTAACTCACTAAGCTATAGTCATTATAGTCTCTGGGGCTTACTGCTCTAGTTCTAGAACTTGGAAGGATGTCTGGCACTTCAAGGATGGGTGAATGAATGAATACGTCAGACTGCATGAGTTTTGAATTGTGAAACTTTACTTTCTCAATGATTTACATGGGCATTACTTAATCCCTTTCAACCTCAGCTTTCCCTTAAAATGAAGATTAACTATTCCAAGTTTTCTTCCTTTCTCCTTTCAGTTCCATTCTCCACCCTTCTCAACTGCTCCGTGCCAAGGAGATGACCCTTATGAATTCTGTCAGTGAGCTCCCTTGCCCTCTGGCTTCCTGTGGGGACTGGCCTGTAGAAGGTGCCAACAGGCGATCAGAGGTGGAAGGAGAGTTAACTTGGACATTTACTCCTATGGTTTCCTCCCTGCAGAGCCTTGGTTTGGCAGTGGCTGTGCGCTATGGAGACTGAATGTTTGGGTCCCCCCAAAATTAAATATTGAAATCCCAATTTCCAGTGTGATATTAATAGGAGGTGAGTCACTGGGAGCCCTTGTAAATTGGATTAGTGACCTTATAGCAGAAACCTCAGAGAGCTCCCCACCCGCTTCTGCCATGTGAGGACATGGTGAAGAGATGGCCATCAGCAGACACCGAATCTGTCAGCCCCTTGACCTTGGACTTCTCAGCTTCTATAACTGAGAAATGAATTTTGTTGTTTATAAGCCACTCAGTCTACAGTATTTGTAATAACAACCCCTGTAGACTAAGACCCCGTGTGTCTGTTCTGAAAGCCAGACGATCAGTGGCCCTTTCTTTACAGCTATAGGTCTTTCCGGGTTCCAGTAACTGCCCTTATCTTATGGCTCCCCACTATTGCTATCCTCATGGCATTTCAACTTTGTTGATTTTCTGAATGCTGGCCACACTTTTATAAATACATCCTTTATTAAATTCTCCTTACTTCCGCATTTGATTGTTTGTTTCCTTCTGTGACTAGGATTGATACACAATACTCATAGGGTTGTTTTGAGTATTTAACAAAATAATGCAATGTGCTTAAAGTGGTATCTGACACAGAATAAGCACTCAATAAACTTCAGCTCTGCTAATGCTACTATCATCTACTTTCTTTTACTTCTCATTATTTCATGTTTGGCAATATCTTTGTTTCATAAAATTTTTAAAGGTGTTGATTGATTTATTGAAGTATTTCACTGCCAAAAATGATCAAAGCATAACTAGGGTAAATTATTGAGTCAAACTTAAACCTTAAAATGAAATGGTAGCTAGTAATTTTTTCCCCAATGATATGTCTTCTTTTTTGTTGAAGTATAAAATATGAAGCCCAATACAGTGTCCTCTACCATTGACTTGTGAACTTGGGGATCTAAGAAGAGGGGTAGTTGAGAAATCAGAGCTGGGAAACTGGAGCCTGGTGATTCAGGAGGTTGAGGTCTTAGGGAATGATGGTAAGGGAAACCAAGGGTTTTTAGAGCCATGGCGTAGACCAGGGAAGCAGGACCAGAGACTGTAGTTAAAATTGGTTTGAGTTGGGGAGATTCCTAATTATTTCAGAACCTTATTATACTGACCCAAAGTAGATCAGAGGCATACGACTATAGCTGTGATAGCAGTCAGAGTCTTCAAGTTTCTAAACAGTGGTTTCTGTCTTTTACAAACAAAATCTAATGGGATTAAAGTGATCTGAGGCTTTGTTGGATGTGTTGGAGAACCTAGTCTCTAGGTTTAGGGAAACTAATGGATTCTCTTCGTGGTGGTGAGTTCTGGTTCTCTGCTGGGAACCTCCACACTTGTGATAGCCTAGAGTTTTAGATGAAAATATTCAATCTTCACTATCTATTTTTCTTCCCATAATTCTCTAGATGTCACCCATGATGCATTTGCAATTGTTTTCCATATGTCTTTAAATCTGCAGATTTTCCTCCTAGTAAGAATTGCTTGACAGTTCATTGAGTTATCATCTGTGATAGAAAATGGTTAATGATGATGATTGTATCTGAAGTCCTACTCAATTTACAAAGTGATTGCTACAAACACTTCTTTACTTAGGGAAATTAAAATATATTAACCTTAGAAAGAAAATAGAAAGCAGAGCCCTGGCTGGTGTAGCTCAGTGGATTGAGTGCGGGCTGGGAACCAGAGGGTCCCGGTTCGATTCCCCATCAGGGCACATGCCTGGGTTGCGGGCCAGGTCTCCAGTGGGGGCCATGTGAGAGGCAATCATACATTGCTGTTTCTCTCCCTCTCTGTCTCCCTCCCTTCCCCTCTCTCTAAAAAATAAATAAATAAAATCTTAAAAAAAAAAAAAGAAAATAGAAAGCAGATATAATTAATATTTAGTTGCATATATCACTTTTTATTTCATAGAAACGACTAATTTGATTTTTATTTTTTAACAAAATATAGTAAGAAATTGCCATTTTTACATACTTATGATAAAACATTTAACTGTTATAATATACCACTTATTTTTAATGTCAGTGGAGTCAACAATTAAAATCAGAATGTACTTTAATAAAAATATGTCTTAGTAACTGACTATCTTTTTACAATTAATTTCTTTTTCTTATGTATGGCTTCTATTTTTTTCCAGATTTGGATCTCAGAAACACATGAACAAATGGCACAAGTTTTTTTAAACACAAAATTGGCTCAAATACAAAGCAAGGCTTTGTTGAATGAGGAAACAATGAACTCTGGGATTGTTGAAAGGTACTCTTGGCATTTCCCTTTGCTTAAGGACAGGCACATGCAGGAAAGGAGTTATTTGAGTACTGAAGGGGTATAGCGGTGCCAGCTACATAGCGGAACACATCTCAACCTTCCCTGCTTTCTGCTGATGCTGTTCCTTCTGTTTGGAATTCCCTTCCCCAGTTTGCCAATCAGCACTATTCATTCTGGCTCCAGCTGAAATAGCATTTCCTCTTTACATGTTTTTTTCTGGTCAGGGTTCCGACTACCTGGGTTTGAACCCTAGCTCCACAGTTTATTCGTGAAAGTTATTTGGTGTCTGTAATCCTCAGTTGTTCACTATAAAATGGGAATTATAAAAGTATCTACTCCATAGAGTTTTTCTGAAGTTTAGATGAAATAAAGTATGAAATGTATATAGAAATATTGCCTGACGTGCACTAAGAATTAGGTGCTGTTATTAAACAGAATTAATTGTTTTTATTTCCTTGCACTCTGAGTATTTCATTTGTGTTCTATAAAACAGTTGTACTTACATTCTCATTATTTATATGCATGTAAGTTTCCCTGAGACAGTTTCTGGAGGGTAGGAACTGTTTCTTAGTCAGACCTGTAGCCCCGCAACCTCACACAGTACCTTTCCAAGAAAGCGTGTGATATAGACTTTGTCCGATATTGTAATTGTTGGAGAATGCATCAAAGTAATGAAAAAATGCTGACCATTTCATTTGTACATTGGCACATTTTATTTTGCAAAGTGCATAAAAGTTGCAAATATGAAAATTCTTTAAAAATAATCATCATAAACATGGAGGGTTATCAATGGGGAGGAGGAGGGGAAAGAATGAGGAAAACGGTACAGGGAATAAGAAGCATAAGTGGTAGGTACGAAATAGACAGGGGGAGGTTTGAACAGTATGGGAAATGGAGAAGCCAAAGAACTTATACGTATGACCCATGGACATGAACTAAGGAGGGGGAATGATGGTGGGGGGGTACAGGGCAGAGAGGAATAAAGGGGAGAAAAAAATGAGACAACTGTAATAGCATCATCAATAAAATATATTAAAAATAATTATCACAAAAATTCAGCTCCAAGTTAACTTTCTATGGCTTTGGTAGTTTATAAGTGTCATTTTGACATGTTTCTCAAAATTGGTCTCCTGTTTCCAGGGACACTGGATTGCCTGCGACAGGCTTTGGAGCTCTCTTTTCTAGACACCCACCAGACTGGCGCAAAATGTAAGTCGTCCTTAAACTGCCACAGATCACACAAAGTGTTTCTTAACAATTCAGGGGTTCTGTTTGCAGGAGCAGGGGGGCTGGAGGCCATACCAACGTCCACAAAATGCCCTTTGGGTGGCAGCTTAGACTTCTTTTCTTTAACAAGAGGGTTTATTTTTATCAATATGCACAACATTAATAAATAATAGTCGATCCACATTATGTATGGATTCGATATTTTCAAGTTCTCTTACTCACAAAAAGCTACCTGTAACCCCCAAATCAACACTTGCAGTGCTGTTGCAGTCCTTCACAGACGTGCACGGTGAGCGAGGAACTGGAGCCACCCGCTGCACTCGTTCCCAAGCTTAAGTTGAATAAGGCAAGGCTCTGCCTTCTCATTTCAGCAAGCGTCGTCCCTTTCAAGTTCTATTTAGTGACTTTTTTAATGTTTTTTTTTGACTGATGAATATGCTGTTTGAAATGGCTCACAAGTACAGTGCTAAAGTGCTATTTAATATTTCTAAGCACAACCGGCTGTGAAGTGGAGAAAATGCGTGTGTTATATTAAGCTTCTTTTAGGTATGAGTTATAACGTTGTTGACAGTGAGTTCAATGTTAATGAATCAACAATATGTATTAAATAAGGTGTCTTTAAACGGAAACACATAACACCAGTGGTGTATTGATTAGTTGATGAAAATATAACCAGAAGCTCTCAAGAATCTACTCCCATATTTCTCCTAGGAGCAGTGGTTCAGCATTTGCTAATTCCGTGTTTGTGGTAACTTTACAGAACATCGCTGTGAATAATGAGAATTGACTATAGAGCAAGAGACCACTAACTTTGCCAATAAAAGAAATTAATTTATTTTAGGGGTGGCATGACTTGTCACTACAGAAAAGAAATTTCTTTTCCACTTGGCTTTCTAAAGAATGCACACTTTCATAATTTCTGTAATGATGTAGAGACAAATGATATGGAAATAAAAGTGCTTACAAGCATGACCAAATTCTGAGTATTAAATTATGCATTATGAAGATATGAGTATGTGTCATCACCAGCAATTTAAATGTTTTGGCTTCCTTTGAAAACTGTCTGACATTAGAGCTAAGCTATTTTGCAGAGTCTGCCTGAGGAAGGGAGGGTTGGGGAGTCCCATCCCATTTCACAGTCACTTGCTGTAATTCTGGCCAGGTATTTTATTAACCCTGTGGGTTCTAACCCTGATGGCTCCAGCAAAGACAGCCTGGTCTGCTCCCCCCACAGCCTGCTGTAGCACCTCTAAGTGGGCTGGAAGGTCCACAAGGTGTAGCCCCGGGATAATCCTTGCGGAGGGTGGGCTTCTGGCTTCCATCAAAGCGATGAGCTAAAAACTTCCTGCTGGCTGCCTTCTTACACTGAAATCTGGAATTTCCAGCAAAGATATGGGAAGGCATAATGAATCCTGGGGTAGACTTTGATAACTGTATTAAAACTCTGAGAAGTTCTCAAGAATATAAAGGGGCAGAGCAGAAGAAGGCTAGGGGCTGGGAGGGGCAGAGAAGGTAAGAGACGAAGTCTCTAGATGGAGTCTTGGGCCAGTCCAGGGTGGGGGCTGTGATCTCGGTGGGCCAGGCTCAGATAGGAGCTGAAAGAGTGTGCAAACTTGGATCATATGCTCAAAGCAGGATTTTTGCATTGACTTTGATGGCAGAAAATGAGGTAGTCAGGGAAATGAGACATAATAGAGATTTTAATGTCAACAGCCTACTTCCCTAAATCTCTGATCTCAGTATTGAGATCTGTAATGCCAGCCACAGATAGCCAGTAGGACCCTGAGTTCTCTCCCTCGACTCCAGTTAGAGAAAGCAGTTTAAGATATAACAAGAACTGGACTGTGAATCTTAAGGAGAAAGAAATGCCTGGGACAATAAGTGTAGTTAAGCCCAGCAAACTGCAGTAGAGGCACTGAACTCATGCTTCCCACACAGTGAAGACACCAGCTTAGCCTCCCTTTTCAATGGACTATCTATGTAGTCTTCAAAAGTGGAGGCAACTAGCCCTGGCTGGTGTAGCTCAGTGGATTGAGCGCGGGCTGTGAACCAAAGGGTTGCTAGTTTGATTCCCAGTCAAGGCATATGCCTGGGTTGCAGGCCATGTCCCCAGGTGGGCCATGTGAGAGGCAACCACACACTGATGTTTTTCCCCATCTCTTTCTCCCTCCATTCTCTTCTGTCTAAAAATAAATACATAAAATCTTTAAAAAGTTAAAAAAATGGAGGCAACTATCTTAGGAATAATACAATGAAGTCTTGATTTAAAAAATCATAACACATCTAAAAAGCAAAAGCATCATGAGGAATGAAATATAGGCAATCTATACCAGAGGAAGCAGACCAGATAGAGCAAATGGAACAGGAATTTAAAACCAAGGGAACAAAAACTTAAAGCCTCATTTAGAGAAATAAAAGAAACAGCAGAAATCATAGTCAAAATAATAAAAATCATGTTGACATTCATTTTCCACAGCAACACTGAAGATAAGGTCATAACATTAAAGTTGAAGGAAAAGAATTTTGAGCCCAGAATTATTTAAATGTGAGGGTCAAATAAAGATATCTGCAGGTATAAAAGGGCTGGTTTCAGACTTCCTATCCTGCCATAAATAACTACAGAACTGGGCAAAATACACTAGGCAACTGTTGTCAAGTGTTGAACGGCAACCAGCGAGCTTGCGTGCTCCTTGAGATGAGAGGCGAGCATCACATTCCCCCTGACACACGGAGAAAAGTTTTTCTGGCTGTGGTACAGGCACGTGAGCTCAAGTGTAGAGCAAGGGTGTTTGTGCTGAGCTTGGAGGGGGGAATGGGAATTTAGAGCTTCTAACAGGACTTGTGGGACAGGGTGTTGGAGAGAAGAAAGTCTGCATGGGGTTCCCCTCAGGTGACTGATCAGGGGCTCAGATCTGCCCGCACCATCAAAATAGTACCTACCCCTGGCTTTAAAAAATCAGCTAGGGCTGTCCATGGCGTCTTCTGAAATTTCACAGTGGTGCTCTCTCCCGTGTATTCTGCAGGAGGCTCTGAGCACGCATTATCTGCCTTCAAATCCTGGGCCTTCCACTTAAAGATCTTGGACACATTTCGTACCTCAGTTTCCTTGTCTATAAAATGGGGATGATAATGATAAAGACACTTGTTTTCTAGGGTTCTCATGATGATTTAGCAAGTTAGTGTGTGTAAAACAGCCGGAAGAGTGACGGGCGCATGTATGGCGAGTGCTGTGGAAGTCAGCTGGGGCCGGTGCTCGGGCGCCCTTGCAGTCCAGAGACTCACTTCTGTCCGTGCGGGGAGCTGTTCTTGATTTGTTTCATCAGTGATTGGTACCTTCCATTTTCTCCTTTTGGAAATTCTTTGTTTGGATGTTGGATTGTTTGCCCTGCTCCTCTAATTGTCTTGTCTTTTCTATATTATTTTCGTCCTTACTATCTATTAATACTTTGTTCTCTGTCTCTCCAATCCTACCATTGAGTTCAGTTTTTGTGTTCTGAATCCCTCTGATTTCATAGGATCCATTTTTTGGTTTCATGTGGAGATATTAATGATAGTTTGTTTTTCCTTATTGTTTTCTTCCATGCATATAGTCTCTTATTTCTCCAAGAATGCTGTCTTCTTTCTGTCTGTATTATTTGTCCATTAGTATCTGTCTTCCACGCCTGGAGCTTTCTTCAAGTGTTCAGCAATCAATCCTTGGTTTTCTCTTCATGATTAAGAGGTGAGGCTTGGAGCCTGTGAGTGAGGCTTGTTGACTTGGAGGTTCACTGGAGGGATCTAGATGGGTCTTTTCCTTCTCCTCCTTCTTATCTCCTTGCCCCCCTCCTCCTCCCTACCCTCTCCTCCTCTTCCTTCTTAGTCCCCCTGCTGCTCCCTCCTCCTCCTTTTCCTTCCTTTTCAGAAGCCCGGGTGGCAGTATTTTAGTCTTTTCTGTGGGTTGGTCAGATTCCCCAGAGGAAGCTCTCACCCATCTGAAGGGTACAGGGCTGGTGCCTGTGTTCTTGGAGTGAGCTGGGCAATTGGCTGGGACATCAATATTAATCCTTCATTGTGTGCGGTCACTGAACCATGTTGTTGATCAAGGACTTTCTCTTTTACCCTTTCCAATGAATAAATTTCTGGCTTCCTGCTGGCAGTACCCCAGCAGTGGTGAGTGGAGTCGGGGCCTGGAGTTCTAACTGCTTCTCAAATAGCTCTCCCTCAGGCCTCCTTTGCTAATTTAGGACTCAGCTTTCTGCTAAGTCAGAGACCAGTTGTCCATCTTCTCTCAAGTTTCCAAAACTTGTTTCTCTTATCCATTTTCCTATTCTTGTGGATTTATTAGTTTTTAAAGTCTCTTTAATGTGGTTTTAGTGGAACTTTTTGAGGAAGCAAGATGCGAGGTATACATTCATTCTTGACTCTAAAGTCATCAAGTCTCATCTGAAATATTACCTCCTCCAGGGGAACTTCCCTTCCTACCACTACCCTCCATTGCTATGGTAGGTCTCTTGTGGGTATTTATAGCACCGTGTGTTTCTTTTATCCTACTTTTTTCCATTTTGGTTGCAATTAATTGCATTTTTGTTTGTCTTTCTTGCTCTGAAGGGCAACTCTGTGTCAGACAGAAAGCCTGACCCACAGCACATGTGCAGTAATTTCTTGAGTGAATAAATTATTTCTGATAATAAACAGAAAATTATAATGGGAAAGGGGTGTGGTTAATTCCTATTTTATTTGATTTAGGGCATTGAGGCTTGTGGATCCAAAAGTTGTTCTCAATTCTATGCTAGTAAATGTATTAGAAGACATGGTCTCTTAGAAAATTATCTCTTATTTGTTTGATTTGCTAGAATTACTTTTTTGTTTTATTTGATTAATGAGTATTGACAAGGAAATAAATACACAAGCACCTTCAACTGTTCTTTGCTAATTTATATGCAGGTCTTTCTTTCAGTTAATGTACACTAATTATAGGACATTCCATACAGTAGAATGGTGTGGTATTTCAGAATCTGCTCTCTTGAATATTAAATATTCTTTTGCTTCTTGCCAACTGTACAGCTGTGGTGGAAGTTAAATGTCAACTTTAAAAGGCAATGAATAAGAATGAGTTTGCTCAATGGACCAAAATAATGTGCTTCAATTTATAAAAGAAAAGTTGTAATCATAATGTAAATTTAAACTTCAGATTACCTCCTAACAAAAAAAAATCAGAATGCAGGTACAGCTTTGCTATTAAGGAGACATTAGTCAGATGCATTTATAATAATCTTTATATAACATCCATTATGCTGTGATAGCATTTGACAGTCTGTTTCTTTTCTCACAACTTAACCAAAGGCCTACTTACTTCATTTTGAACCAATGTGAAGAAGACACAATACCTACCAGTCCTTCCCTCCTTACACCTGCAGCAAATATCTCAGTGAAACACATTGAAAACCAGAACAACTAGGATGTTGGACACCACCGGACTTACCACTGTTGACCTTAACTAGAGAAAAGAGCTCTGTGAATAATTCCTTCCACATAAGTCAGGCAGAAAACATTTTTTTAGTTGTAGAGAGTAGTCAGGTTGGGACTGAAAGTGATACCAATGACTTAACTTTAAAAATGAGATTTAGATAGCTTAAGGCTAATTGAGCTTATCTAGAACTAGAGCTGTTATTTTTCCTGAGAATTGGTTGCTTTCCATCAATGAGGTTTTCAAGGAATTGGCCTTGGCTGGTGATGGGAGAGGTCAGAGGCAAGGAGACTCAAAGACCTCTCAGACATCAACCGTGCCCTTATGCCCTGGATATATGATTATCTACTATAACATGATTTTATGTTTGAGCCATAGAACAGGGCAATGGTAGCTGATTCCTTCTAAGAAGTAAGGTTTTCCATGGATAATGACTGCACCGCAACTGTGACCATTAAATAAACAATTGGAAACCAAAACAATAGGACAAGAACAACAACAAAAACCGTACCAAGCAGGTCCACATATAAATTTAATGTTAAGATCATATTTCTCAGAAGCTCGTATTTACATATGCACATATAAAGATGCGTGGTCCTGGGATAATGGTTTGCAGAAATTCTTCTTTAACAAGGAAAAGCCTGTTCTGGGTGAGAATATTTTCTGGGTGAGAAGCAGATCCTTGGGGGCCTGGGTCAGTTTGCGGGCAGCCCCGGAGTACTGCCCTCCTACGGGAGGATGGAAAGATACGAAAGGTAGACCTCTCACAAGGTCAGCCCAAACTGATGTGCCTTATCGTTTTACCAAATTTCATTGCCTCCTGGTGGTAGTGACTAGTGTGTATTGCTGAAATGTTATGATAAGTGTGTCATTTCCAGAATTCATCCAAACACTTACTGCAATCCACATGACTAGAGAAGGAAGAAAGTAATAGTGTTTTGTATCACTGTGTGGGTTTTGGACACAGCTGTTTTTCAGAAAGGGCACAGTGTGGGGAAACATGCTCTCTACTCCTGGACCTGCACTAAACCTGCTATCTGCCCCTGTACTGGCTAATAACCCCCTCGGGGCTGCAGTAGTTCCCACCTGGAAAATGAGGGGATTGAACCAAATGATCTGTAAAGTCCTTTCCTGCTCGAAAATGTTATGATTCTAAGGAGAAAGGCATCTGCAGTCACATAAGTGGACACATTAAATGAGGCCAAAAAGTAGTTCAGGCAGTTAAGTTTGCCTTGCTGGCACAGAGCACCTACCCACATGTGTGTGGAGTGCTTCCTTCACAGTCGTGGCAGCAAGCTTAGGCCACATTCTAAACCTTTCAGTTCATTCCTCCCGCGGGTGCATTTAGCATCTGTAAAACCTTTGGCACTCTTCAAAGGAACGAGACTACATGTGAATAATAAGAGGTTTTTGGTGTTTTTGTTTTTCCTCAAAGTACAGTGCAAGGCATTTACTTTTTTTTTTTCTCTATTCTGTCACTTGTGTGGTGGGTTATCTCTTGGTAAAATACCACCCAGATGTTGAACATTTTTCTAGAAGAAAAAAAGTTTAAAAAGCTGACCTGTTATGACGGTGATGAGGGTAACAACAAAGGAAATGGGAAAAGGAGAGTGGTGTGGTGAAAAGGCTGTGCAATGAGAGCCAGACAGACTGGGATTCGATTCTCGATTCCCCATCTTCCTTATTGTGGAACCTTTTGCTTTGTGTGTCCAGCTTTCTTCTGTTGGACAACATCCTTTCCTCCATTCAGTGTAATCCAGTTAGGCCCTATAACGGATGGCCAGATTTTCCCCCGACTCCTACCTCTCCACAAAGCCAAGTGTTGGGCACATGACTCAGGCTGGCCAATCAGAAAACACTCTAGGATAATAATTGGAGTTTGAGGCAAGATGCTCTCTCGTGCTCCAGGTAGCAAGTTACAGAAAGCATCTTGCTTCTGGGGATTATCTACCTGTAAATGAAGTGAAGCAGAGGTGTGGAGAAAGAGTTCTGATGACGTTCTTTTTATACATGCTGATATATTCCTTATTTTTGTTTTTTTCGTTTTTCCCTGAATCGAGTTTGAGTTTGGGTTTCTGTACCTGATAACTTTAAGAGTAATGCTAATAATAGCAAATACCTATATGGTGCTTATTATGTGCTAGGCACTGTTATAAGGATTTCACATATGCTAACTCATTTACTCCTACAAAAAGTCTATGAGTTGGTTGCATCAACATCCACATTGTGTGGAGGGAAAAACAAAGGCACAGAGAAGTCAAATAACTTGTGCAAATTCATGTAGCTGGTAAGTGATAAAGAAACAGTATTTGAACTGAGACAAGTCTAATGTCAAAGCTCATGGTTTTAGCCACTGTTTCTATGCTTCCTCTTTGAATGATAGACCAGCTAGGAGAACCTTGAACGTTACTGTCCTTTGTAAACATGGAGATGATGATTGTTACATTTAAGCAGGCCAGACCTTGAGCACCAAGCTCATGAAGGAAGTACCGAGGGGAGTTATTTATCGCTTTTGAAATTGCTGGAATCAAATTGTCCATTTTTCAAACAACCTGGGCTAGTGGTTCCTAGTACATGCCTTGGCTTTGGCGTGACACTTTCCTCTTTGAGGCAGTAATCTTGCCTGAGGTTATATCACTAACTTCGGCTCCAAGGACTACATGGCTTAGCTAGAGATGAGTAATTGATAGCTTTTCTAGTTGGCCAAATTTGCCGAAATAATTTCAGAGTCAACCTGAATGTTATTGCTCTTTGCATTACTCCTTCATACAGGGTGTCCTTCTGTAAGGGGACTGGTAGATCCTACTTTCTGATTCATGGACTCTAGCTGGCATGCTGCGAGAAGTCCAAGACACATGAAGAGGGCATACAGAGGAGAACGAAGGCACTGTATTTGACAGCTCCAACGGAGCTCCCAGACAATAGGCAGAACCAGTTGCCCACGATGTGCTTGAGCTACCTTAGTTATTCCAGTCTAGTCAACCACCCAGACGCCTGTGGCTCTAACTAATGTCACATGGAGCAGAAAAACCAACCAGCTGAACCCAGTCATCCCACAGAACAATCAGATAATAAAATAATTCTTATTTTAAGCTACAGAAATAAATAATTGAAACAACCTTCATGTCTCTAACTACCATGATTATATGGCTATTTCTACCATTATTTGGCCTATACAATAGACTACATATAATGGCCTATTTGTCATTGCTAATTTATCAGGGATACAAGCAGTTCAAGTTTTTGGGTCTAATGAGCTAACAAAATAAGTAGTGGAAAAGATTTTCAGACTGCTATAGTTATGGAATTTATACTTAATCCTCACATTTCTTTTTATCCCATGTGCATTAATAGTGAGCCAATATTACTAGCATTTCTCTTTATATTGTATTGAAAGTCTATGTGATTGTCATAAAAATATCATGATTTATAATTACTTAAAATCTTCATTGGGTCCTAGTGGATAGTATGATGCTATCTATGAGTCTTGAGACATGGTGGTGGATTCACAAGAATAAGAACTTTAAAGTATTGCAGAAATCTTGCTACTATCCATATTCAATCTCATTCCATATGTGGCACTTACATAGTTAAATTATTACACTAACATGTAAGCCCTATATTGTTCTTTGAAATGGCTCCTAAAAATTATTAGGCTTAAAGAAATTACATTTGTCCAACATATCTGAATTCATTCTTTCAAAATAAACATTTAATGAGTGCCTACTATGTGCCAAGAACAACTAGATACTAGAAATATAGAGATAAAAGACACCCCCATCCTGAAGTAGCAGCTTGTCCAATATATGAGAAATTAAAACAACCAGTCAATACTCATGTATTAGTCAGGAATATGCTTGGATGAAACTAATAGAAAACATAACTAATAACAACTTGAGTAAATAGGGAATTTGTTCACCTAGCGTGAAATATAAGGGAGTTCAAGACTGGTATGGCACCTAAACAATATCATCGAGAATACAGGGTCTTTTTGTCTTTCTCCTCTGTGAGTTTTGCTAGGTAACTCTCATCCTCATAGTCTCAAAATGGTTGTTATGCCTCCCCAAATCAATCTCTTCTAGAAAGGAAGAAGTGGGAAAGAGAAACTCTCTTTAGGACCTTCATTCTTCATTTATTACATAGACTGTGACATGGCCGCAGCCTATTGGTTACGAAAGTGTTCTTAACATCTAAGTAGAGAATAAAAGGGAGAAGGGAGGTTGAAATAGGTGTTGAATGAGCCAACAACACTCTGCAATATGCTAGGAGAGCACATAATTCAGACTTGGAAGGTTACAAGTAGCTTCAAGATATAAATGATTTATGAGTTGAGTCATGGAATGTGAGTTGGAGTTGGCCAGCTCAACAGAAGAGAAGGACACCATCGACAGAAGATAGAGGGCAAAGAATGGAGGAGTGGGACCTATGATGGGCACTCCTGGTTCACCAAGTACAGGTTTGCAGTGATAACAGCTAAAGTTGAAGAGAGATGCTGGGGACAGCAAGCAGTGCCTGAAAACTGTGTTATGGAGTTTGGACTTCATCATGCAGGCTACAGTGAAAGCTTTTCAAGTGTGGTGCAGAAATGATCAATTTGTTCTTCGAATGCAGAAAACAGTTTTGTAGGCAACTGAGACTGCAGTCAGAGAACTGCTGAACTAATTAAGGCAAGACATGATAAAAGCCTGATTGTGATGGCGGTGTGGAGGGGAGAGGGGTTCAGATTTTGGACATATTGAAAGGAATGAACATTTACTTGATGACTGATTAGTTATGAGGGTGAAAAACCCCTCAAGGTTGATTCATTCCCAGGCTCTGACTTAGACAGTGGGGGTTAATGGGATCATTCATTGAGGCAGTAAAGATGGGAGGAAGAGCATGTCAAAAAATAGCTTGGTATTTAGACTGGAGCAAGAGAGAGGTCACTGACCCAGACCCAATTGTTAATGTAAGTATCCTGACTAGTTCCTCTGCCTCCCTTTCAATCCATTCTCCACCTTGCAGCTTGAATAATCCAATTACTATACAAAAAGAACCATGTCCTTCCATTGTTTAATTAGTGTCATTGTGGAAGTGCCTTTTCTCCTGGTGTTACTGAGCACGTGCTATGTGTCTGAGTTAAGGGCTTTATGTCCCTTATTTAGTTGTCATTCTTTGAGAACAGATGCTGCAACTATCTCCACTGAAAATGGGCTCAGAGAGGTAAAGTAAGTTTCCGAAAGACCCTTCCCTACTCGTGAGCACCAGAGCTAGGCTTTCAGCTCATGTCTGGTCTGTCCGACTGCGAAGTCTGCGTCCTTAACCGCTATAGTACACTGTCCTCATGCTTCATGCTTCGTATCCTTCAAAGTACTTTCATACGTATTACCCGCCATCCTTTTCCTCCTAACAATCACATACGGTCATTTGGGTAGGTATGTTCTTAATTGTATAGAGGAGGAAATCAAAGCATAAATAATCAGGGAATCCAATTCCTCATTAATTAATCCATCCATCTATTGTTTAATGTTTATGGAGCAGATACTAACAGGGAGAATTAAAATGTGGAGGGTTCAAGTGATTTGCTCAGGGCCCCATGACTACTTACTGGTGAAACAGAGACTAGAATCATTGGGTTCACAGTTCTGTGTTCTGATGGGAGGGGAGAACTGCTTCCAAACTGCCAAGGAACTTAGCAAGGGCTTGACTTGGATCAGGAGTAAAAGCAGATTCAAATCGCCCTCCATTTTGTCTTCCCTCTGCCTCTTGGCCGCCAGCTTCTGAGAAGTTGGTTTCTGAAATACAGGCCTGGCATTCAGCAGCTGTGGCAGAACTATCAGATTTGGTGTGTGTGGCTTAGTTCAGTAGGTAGAAGGAGGAGGAAATGACAGGCATATTAATTTCAGCGCAATATGAGATTTTATTTTTAGATAATGGTTGCTGTTAAGAATGAGACAGAATTTCCCAGGGTGGTTGTAAGCTTCCCCTTTCCTCCTACCACACAGAGTCAGGTAGACTCCATGGCCCTCTGTGGCTAAATAAGTAATGTGGCACATAATGGTCCTCCTCCTAAATAATGAATGCAGCTTCTACTGCTGCCAGCAGTGGGGTTAATTCCAAATTAGCTCCCTGCTTCTTTGAATCATGTACACAGATTCAGGCTCTGAGGGGAGACTGTCTTGTTTGCTGAGTAGATGTCACATGCCCTTCCTCTGGCTGTCAGGATGCTGGGAGAGAAAATATCTGCTTCTTCTCCAGGAAAACAGAAAAGAAGCAATTGATCTTTAAAGTTCTTCTAGGTTTAAGAACTGTGATTCTGTGGGTTTCAGTGCATCATCTTACAGATTCACACGAGTTACCACTGGTGTTAGTGCAAGTACCATGGCTTTAAGGATAACTTCATATCAGACTTCTTTTCCTTCCTCATCTTACAAAACATCTCTACCTGTTCTCTGCCTTACAGCCATTAAAGGTTAAAGAGGGCCCGGTGGCAAGTTGTGGGTGGTGCTGGGTGAAAGTCAGCTGTCTGGCTTCCACGTGTCCTCACGGTGTGGCATTATCCTGGTGAATTTACCAGAATCTTGTCTTCAGTTTTACATTTCCTTCCCTTTTATCCATGCTTCAGAATTTGTCGGCCTCATAAAGATTGACTTGTGATCCTTAAACTCACAAGAAAATCCAGCATTCTAATTATTTAATTCATGATGAGAAATAAAATATACAAGCACACCAGTCATGTCAGCCTAATAAAAACATTCTCTGGGTTGAAAAATATATATATACTGGACTGTAATCAGAATGTTGTTCAGAGTGTTTGGAATCAGCGCCAGGGTAGTTATATGATTACAGTAATCAGTGACCTCAAACTCTGATTGCCTAATTATAACAGAACTCTTTCAGTTGTGACAGACACACAATTAAATTATCTTGGGCCAAAAGGGGAGTTTATTTAAAAAATACTGGAATACCAGATGGAACTCTGGACAAGTGCATGGAAGAGCTGGGCTTCAGAGACTGCTGGAGTCATTTGCTCCCTCTGAGGGCAGGGGTGCCACATCACCCGGTTCTCGTCAAAGCAGAGTGGCCGCCCCTTTTCCATTGGTCTCTGCTGAGAAATCCCATGGGAGAGCCCTGGCTGACCGTGGGCTGGAGGCCAGTATTTGGACCTACAGCTATAGGGAGGGATGTGACAGCAAGCAGAGCTGTGAGGCACAGGCTTGTTCCTGGTGGTCCCGGACAGTGACTCAAAGTCATTGTTGGCTGCCACCAGCTGATTCGGAACACTGACACCAACGCCTCCCTTATTCTTCTCACCTTCCACTTTCCTGAGTGTCTCCAAAGGCCACTTCTCTTCTAATAGACAATGTTCTGTTCTAACACGGTTTTATTCAGTTATTCCCTCGAGCTGATATCTAAGAGGAAGATTTATGTTGAATTTTTGATATTTTTATTCTCAAAAGACCACCTTATTTTAAATGTGATGAACCACATTACTTAAAAATTGTTGCCCTGTTCTTCAGATTAAAAAGGGGAGAGGCAAACATGGAGTTTAACTGACAGAAGTCATTCACTATTATAAAAGTTTCCATTTTGTTGAGCCACATTGCTTTTCAAAAAGATAACTGAATATTTTAATTTCCACCTCTAAATTCTCATTATATATCTATATCTCTTTATAATTATTTGTGTTGCTTTATTCGTTCAGTAAGTATTTTTCAGTACCTGTATCAGACTGTGCTGGGGGGTGAAAATAGGAGAGGGAGTGGCCTGAGCATGCATGGAAGGGGTCCACCTGCTTTAAGTGAGTGAGAGATGCCCAATGCTGCCTTGCAGGGTCGGCCTGCCCAACGCTACCCCCTGATATTTGCCTAGTAGTCATATCATTTGAGTCATAGCTTTGGATAAGAATAAGGTAGAAAGCAAGTTCATTGTTATCAAACATCTTAAGACTATGGAATATTTTTATTGTATTTCCATTTGAATGTTATTGAATATTCTACTACTCAAACATGCATTTATCTACTCATTACCTGGTGATAATGTAAGTTAATTTTTTACCAAATTTGCTTTATATTTTTTAAGAGAAATGATTTATCATATTTATCACAACCATCCGATATATCCACCCTATTGATAGAGATTAGCTTCCAGATTCGCATTGTTACACGCAAGGGTGCACTGAGTATCCGTACACATGTTTCCTTGAGTATAGATGCCAGGGTTTCTTTTTTTTTTTTTTTTTTTAAGATTTTATTTATTTATTTTCAGAGAGAGGAGAAGGGAGGGAGAAAGAGCAATGTATGGTTGCCTCTCACATGGCCCTCACTGGGGACCTGGCCCGCAACCCAGGCATGTGCCCCGACTGGGAATCGAACCGGGACCCTAGATGCCAGGGTTTCTTTATACTCAGAAATACAGTTTCGGGTATTAAGATAAAGGCATCTTCAATTTTGCAAGACACTGCCACTGGTAATATGTGAATGTACCCATTCTTTCATGTCCTCATACATGTTATAGACATTTTAAATTTATACCACTCTAATGGATATAAAATGGTACCTTGTTGTTTTACTTCACACTTCACTAATTACTGAATTTAAGACTGAATTTTAAGCCTGAATTTATCTTAAAATATGTATTAGCCATGTTTCTTCTACTGTGAATTGGCTCTTGATAGGCTTTGTCCATTTTTCTATGGGACTCTGTTTTTCTTTATTGATTTGTAAGAATGTTTTATTCTAGGTACTAATCTTGTTTTATTTAATTTTATGATATCTTCTTCTAGTCTATGGCTTCTCTTCTAACTATCCATGGTGTCTTTTGATCAATAGAAGTTTTAAATCATAATTTAAGTAGTACTTATATATAAAATATAAAACTGTAAACTTCTTTGAAATTATACACATGCATGTGTACACACGTATATGTATGTGGAGCATAGGCTGGTTTGAGTCACCCGTATATAAACGAAGGAGTTATTTTATGTCCTTCAACAAATTCTGTATTTTTTCCCATAAATGTCTTATAAATCTTCTGTGACATGTATTCCTCTAGGAATTTTAGAGACTTCATTGCATTTTCCATTTTAATTATGCGTTCTAGTTTCTCATTGCTGACTTTGGGTATACTATTTTTGTGTATTGGTCTTGTATCCAACAGCCTTCCGGAAACTTGCCAATTGTTGTGATTCAAAGGTTCTCTTGGATTTTTTATGTAGAAAATGTTATCATCTTTGGATGATGAAAATTTTGTTTTTTCCCTTCCGGTTACTATATTTACACTTCTTTTTCTTGTTTTACTGCATTTGCTAGAATGTCTGGTACATCACTGGATAGAAATGCTGATAGAGGACTACTCTGACTAGGAATGTTTCTGGGGAGCACTTGCATCAACTTAGTTTTGATTCTTATTTATTGTTTCTCCTCAAAGTAGTGTTGCCTTTTCTTTTACATTTTAAGCATGTTTAATTTTCCTGGGCTCGCAGCAACCGTAAATCCTAAGGAGGAAAAATGAGAAGTTTGGGCAGTTTCCTCCATATCTTAGTTCGAGAGTGCCCTCTTCTGTTAGAACAGGGAAGTGAACTTTATTTCATTGATGGCATCTTTGCGGGGGCGGGCAGGGGAGTGGTGGTTCTAGGACCCTTAATTTCTGGGCCTGATTTCTTATTTTTCTTTACCTTGCCAGCTGTCCCCAACTGCAACTTCCCTAGAAGCAATGCCTTACGAAGACTGCCATTGTGGTCTTGCATACCCCAAGCCTCTTTCTTGAAGCCAGTGTTCAAATCCTCTAGTCTCAGATGTTCCGTTGTTTTCCCCATCAAATGAGATTGAATCAGGCACAAGGGAAAATGATGTAAACATGAGATGTATGAGTCTGCTGCTGGCACTAACACGGCCTACTGTTTTACGGAAAACTTTTTAGTTTAGCAGACAGGGTACACCTTAAAATAGGGGTCAAGTATAGTATAGTTGATACGCAAACCAGAAACAGTCATTTGTTATCATGATCAACACTGTGCACCACACATAATCGCATGTGCTGTACTTTTACACGACAGCAGTGCAGCGGGTGTGTTTACACCAGCATCACCACAAACATGTGGGTAATGTGGTGCACTACTGCGTGATAATGCAAATGCTACTCCTCTGGAAACCACCCGTTGAAAGCCTGTCAGGAATTGGTGATTATCGGCAGGTAAAACTAGCACCTGTACCCTTTAACTGTTCTGAGTTGGACTTTATTTTTGTATTGGAATTCTTTTATTTGTTGAACTCTCTTACTTTCCCATCAGCTTAGCTGTGTATTAAAATGTTTAAATTTCCTTGTACCCAGTATTTTTAGGTGTGTAACTCTCACAGGGGTTTCTTTGATCATTTTCATAAAGTGTCAGGAATAGAAGTAGAGCTTTAATTTCTCGTGGGAGAATGATTTTCCCCCCACCCTCAGTTTCAGCTGGAAAGAAACTTTCTGGCAAGTTTCCCTGGACTGGTTACTGGAGTTTTGGGCCTGTGTTATGTGGAAGTACAGCCTCTACAGACCCCTGGCTGTGAGTAGGAGTTCAGCTCTTTGCCTCCTGTGAAACCACCCTGTCTTCTGCCTTTGATACGCAGTTCAAACCCCAGCCCTTATCTTTGGGACATCAGCTTATGCTTCCCATTCTAATGAGTATACTCTTCATGTCTAGCACTTCAGGGTTTCCCTTTTGAGCTTGGCCATGCTTGTACACTTGGGAGAAGTAGGATGTATTTTATGTGAAATTCTGTGTGTTTAGTGGGGTGGGGGCTGGGGAAGCTCTGTTATCTTAGTCCTCCTGGCTGTCTTCTGTTAATCTTGTCAGTTGTCATCTAGCAGAGAACATGGGGCATAGGATCAAAAAGGTTTGAGAAGCAGAAAATGGGTGGTAAAGAATTCCAAAAGTCCAGAATGCACCTGAGCTCATGGACTTGGGATTGGTAGCGTATTATCAGCACAGGAGAGTGGTAGATGATGCTGAATTGGAAGTAATGGAGGAGGACCACCTGCTGGGGGTAGGTAACACTATAAACAAGGATGAGAAGTTGTGGGTTTTAAAATTTTTATTAGGGCGAATCCTTCTTGAAATGTTTTTATTTTATGTAAAGTATATACCACTAAAAATTTTAAATATGTATGTTTTTGAAGCCGTTCTTTTCTCAGATACTGAATTCTCCCTCTTAGGTGTTCATCGACGACATACACTGAAAGCTACACTCCGCCATATGACTATCAGCCACTTGTGAGTATAAGGGGTTGGAAAGCCATATCACGATACTTGTTTATATACACAAAATTATTGTTTACATCCAGTGTAAATAGTTAAGCTTAAGAAGAAAGGACAAATTGCTGAGATTTATGATATTTTATATTTATTTAGAGATATTTGCTATTTGAGGGAGTCAATACAATGTTTCATGGTTATGATTTCTTTTTAGATGTTTATAGATTTCAGGGAGAAAATATTACAGTGTCCAAAACATATTAGTGATTCAATACTTTCTTCCTCAACTTGTTTTTTTACCCCGTCCCTGAATTGAATTTATCTGGAATAAGAACCTGCCTTTCTATTCATTTGTATTGTATCAACACATAAAAGTGAGTGGCTTAATTTGACTCTGGGAAATATGTGTGTTGATAAAATATGCCCAGTTTAGAACTCGAATTTACTTGTACTTAAAAAGTTCTACACCAGAAACAGAACAAGGCTGCATCTTTGGAAGTCTTTACCAGTGCAATGGATAAGAGATTTGATTATTGAAAAAGAGAAGAAAAAATGTTATCTTTATTTTAAGATAGTATGATTATCTTCTTAGGAGAACCAAGATATCAAACTGAGAATTAAAATAAATAAGAGCATTTAATAAAGTGAGTAAATACAAAATAAGCATATGAAAAACAGCAGCACTAACTGGTTAGTAAACTATAAAAGAAAAAGCATACAATTACTATAGCAACACACATTTAAAATACTTTCATGAGAAAAAGCTGGGATCAATAAAGGTCCATAGAGAAGATGTGGGAGACTGTCTCCAAAGATGGTGGTTTCCCTACTAGCACAGGCCACTGTCCCAGCAAGCCGTGAACACTTCTGCCTTTTGAATCTGGGCTCTCAGGTCCTTGATTTGATCACTAGAACATAGCGAAAGTGACCCTGTTTCAGGCCTAACCTTACCTTGTAAAGAAACTACTTCCAATTCTTGGAGCCTTGAGCCACCTTGTAAGATACCCAAAGTATTCTGCTAGAGGAAGAAGCCAGGAGGGAACAAGGCTGAGCGCACGGAGAAGCCGTCTTGGACGAGCAGCCTGGCTGCGCCTGGACTCTGGCCCCAGCTGTCCACTGTCTGCAACCTGTGAGAGATCCCAAGGAGATAATACATTGTTGCGTGCGACCATTAATTTTTAAAATATACACTCAAACAGAAATCTCAAAAGGGAATAACTACTATTTTAGAGGACTGAAAAACTAGATTAATGGTAAATGAAATTCATAAATTTAATATTCAGTGAGGTGAAGATGGGGAGAGATGGGTTCTTTTATCTGTTGCCAGGCAAATTTTAAATTGTTTCAGTCTTTCTGGGAAGGAATTTGGCAGTATGTATCAAGATACTATTTGATCTAAAAATTCTCCTTCTAAGAAATTTCCCTAAAGAAAAATGAGTTAAAATCCAAAGATACTCATCACTAGATTATTCATAATGGCAAAAGTTGGAAAGTGCCTAATGTTTTAGTGTTAGAAATAGTACTAATTGAATATGCTATAATCATATGGTGAGATTATTGAAACCTTTATAACATCCATAGATCGTTCTTAGTGTCTTGATAAATCTTCATTAAGGTTAAGAAAAACATGAAGATACAAAATTAAACATTTATTTTATCTAAGCGATGTAAAAATATAGAGAGAAAGCTAAAGAAACTGTCAAAATACTACTAAACTTGGCCATTGAATGGTGATACTGTAGGTGATTTTCTTCATCTTTACACTTTTTAGCCTGATTGTTTATAATTAAAAGAAAACACAAGGTAACAAATACTTTATTTTAAAATGCAATTCAGGCTCATTCCCTTATATACATGGAATTTGGTTCCATCTCTAAACAAAAGGAAGTTGAGTATATAATTAAAAACTCACAAAATTCAAAGGACTAATTTCCCCATAGGCAGAAGTATAAAGAAACGTGGGATGTAGTCTCCGAGTGCATAAATCTTTAGCCATTGTATTATATGTTTATGGTTTTAATTTTCAGCATTATTTCTAATATTTCTCCATAGCTTAATTCCACATTAACAGCACAGCATGTCATGGCAGTTGTTTGCTTTATTTAGAGTTTTGTTCATTCACTTCCAACTTCCATGCCAAAGTAATTGATTTTGAGACATGTTTTCAGCACTGCTTCCTACCACCCCCATTTCATGAGTCCTTGCATTACATTCTTATAGGATACAAAAATATTTTAAATTATAACAGTGGGTGGTTACATAATAGCAGAATGGTGACTGAAGTTATTACATATGTAAATGAGTGTATACTTCACAAAATACTAATAAATGAAGACTAATATTTTTTACTTGCTAAGTACTTTACCATATGGCCTTAGCATAAACAGTTCAATACTCACTCAGGCTACCACCTTTGCAATGATATAATTCTTGATGAAATCTTAAAATATTTTGATTCATAGTGTTTCAAATTTTGTACATGAATTGAGACTTTATTAATTTTTATATTATGGGCTCTTACATTTGCTTAACTGCATATTTGTATGAAGTGGGACAGCATTATGGGAAGCTTAAAGAAAATGCAAGTTATCACACCATAGCTCTAAATATAATTAAGGAAATACAGACCATCAGAAGGCTGTGAAATCATTCCCAAGGATAGATAAAAGAGAATTGCAAGCTACTTCTTCAGAACTCCACTTCTTACACTGCATATTTATTACGGCTCACCCAATTTCAGTTGAAAGATATCATATTTTAAAAACTTCCTCATCCTTTTCCCAAAGAACCAATAGAGGAAAAGTTTCAGAGAAGGTAGATTACAGGACTGGTCCATGGCTGGCTGTTTGCAGGGTACAGAAGCCTTTAAGATGGGGGACAAGCGAGCCAAACATAAGTGTATCTACCGAATACCTTCAG